>BJFM01000696.1:6886-20743 GCA_016586285.1 Arothron firmamentum | reverse complement strand
CCCCCCCCCCCCCCCCCCACACACACACACACACACACTCACACCGGGGATCAGCCTCAGTTTTCATCAGCTTTGTGACTCAACAGTGACTCTTGTGTTGTGCGCCCCTCTGCAGTGACCCATCCTCGTCCTGCTCCCTCTGACTCCTGGATGAATGGACACTTGTTAAATAAACGCAGGAAACTGCTCAGTTGTCTGCACAGTCTTACCTTAAGTGGGAATAACAAGGAAAAGCTTCAGGACTCGGCCGCTCGGCCGCTCGGCTGATCATTTAGGCGTCTGCGGTGAGCTGCAGGAGTCTGACTTTGATTCATGTCTTTCTAATTGTAATGGACCCGAATCCTCTAAAATCAACACGGGGATCGTTCTGACACACACACACAGAACACGAGCTTTTGTGCGTGCGGCCAGAGACACTCCAGCAGGCAATTGTGGCCACCTGGGAAAACATCATTTAGCCAGTCACCCTTTCCTGCTAACCTCGCTCTTACAGCATCTGTGTGTGTGTGTGTGTGTGTGTGTGTGTGTGTGTGTGTGTGTGTGTGTGTGTGTGTGTGTGTGTGTGTGAGAGAGTGTTTGTGTGTGTGTGTGTGTGTATGTGAGACCTCCTTCAAGCTTTGCATGCTCCCTCATCCCAAATTGCATTACCCTATCAGCACTGCCTAAGCCCTAAACCATCCATCTGCAGATCTGCATTTTTATGCGTGTTAGCGGTCAAGGCTGGGGGGAACTCAGCCTTTACAACCAAAGCCATGGGTTTGGGACCAAAGCTGTGAATGAAATTGCATTTAATAGCCATGAAACGAGCGGCATCTCGTGTGTATGCAACTGTAATTGCTGTAATGTGACACAACCACTGGTTAAATTCCTTCATAGTCTGCTGGATGGGGAGGACATCAGGCTACATAAATCCGTGTCTGCCAGCAAGAACATCAGAGTCTGCAGTTGCCTCTTTGGGCTTTTTAAAATTATTATTATTATTATTATTATTATTATTATTATTATTATTATTATTATTATTATTATTATTATTATTATTATTATTATTATTTTGTGCTCTAGGGGAGGAATCTGCCAGTGTGTGATGAGCTTTGGTGTATTTTACTCCATTATGAGTATTCTTATCAAAATATTTTCAAAATGATATCAACTCTTCCCTTTAAAAGTTTGCTTTTTAGATAATCACCAAATACAAGTGAACCTTCGGAACATTTCTCTGGCATTTTATGGCCTGAGACAAGAAGACCCTGAGAGATATAAGCAGATAATTTAGTGAGTGGTCTCCTGCAATGACGTAAAGGCCAGAAGTGTTAGCATGCCAATAAACAGCAGAGAGGAGATCAGGGCAGGCCTCAGATATCTGTGGCATCTCCTCTGTGCCGGTGGCTGCAGTGCCAGCCTCTCATGCCATCTGATCCAAAGTGACACCACCAGCAGCTGTTCCCCAAGCTCCTGTTAGAATATGGCTAGACTCTTTTTTAAATACAGGAGAACACGTTGATTCAGTCTGTAGCAACTTCACGGACGAACAGCACACACGGATGTCATATCAGTCAGCAACGAATCGATTGTTTTACCCCATTTATGGGTTTGCCTATTTTTATGCTTCAAGCTCTGCTACCACCTACTGGGATAAATATGCAAATGCGATTAAAAAAATACCTATGGAAAATATTAATAGTCATTTAAAGTCATAATTGAAAAGTGAATATTATAATTATCTTTAAAAGTAATACAACCGACAATGGTCTCATCTGATGATGAGAAATCTTGTCATTATGCTCCCCTTTAAAATGAAGGAAAACTGCAGCGCTTGAACAATGATTAAGCCGGGTTATGCTGCCCTCCTGTGGTCAAGCAGTTAAATGCATCCCCAAACCCAAGATGTCTTTATTCAATTTATGCACATTCTATATATTATCCATGTGTGTCTGTGGATTACATTATTTAATATTAAAGTTTGGCATTTGTTGTAAAATCAACCTAACTGCGATAAAATAAATCGTTGAAATTTTATTTTGAAGGAGGTGGATCGTTGACGAGCTCTCAGCCAATCGGGAGACAGCAGGTGTGTCACCTGGTTGACAGCAGAGTTCAGAGTTCACGAGCAGCGGCTCCCGTGTGGAGGAGGATGCTGAGCCTGAAGAAAACACCAGGAAAGTTGTTGAAACGGCTTCAAACCTGACCGAGGAGACCCCGGTGGAGCCTGGAGCTGTGCGAGTTTAGCAGCAGCTCAGAGCCCACGTCTCCCTCACGAAGACATAAAGATATCGGTGAGCAAACATTTTGAGCATGCTAAGCGCTAACGCTAACAGGCACGAGGTAACGGCTAGCATTATGGCTAATGGCCAGACGCCAACGAGGGACGCCAGATGCCCCGAGATATGTTGGTTTGCATCATTTCTACACACCTGTGCAGGATTTATCTGAGGCTTTTAAGCACTTTCTGCCATCTATTAATTTACCTGCTGTAAATGTTATGTTTTCTGCTAGCGTATTTTGAGCACTTAAACTCAATTATAATGGCTTATTTAAACATGCTTAGACACCACAAAGTTAAATAATGTGTGTCTTCTTACTGGGTAGACTCACTTTGCAGTATTTTCTTGAAAATTCTGGATTTAAAATGCTCTTAAATGTTTATAATCTAAAGAGATGCAATTGTTCAGCTTGAAGCTGTTGGCCTATCTGTTAGCCCGTTTGCTAACGCTAGCTGCTAGGTGTGTTTCAAGAGTTTGTTTTCCTAATTTTCTAAACTGAAAAATAGTTTCAATTTGGCATATTTCATCGAAGAGTTAATTTTATTTAATGTAAAAAGCCAACATAAAAAGATGGGATATTTGGAAATGTGTAAAAAAAAAACAAGGGTGGTGCTTTCAGAGAGGAATGCCATTTGTGATCACCCCCAAAAGTCATCAGCTTCTGTCTGAAGTTGTGTTAATTGCAGGTATAAACTGAAATTTGTGGCCATAATGATGGAAATAAATGGCGAAGAGAGAAGGAAGGTTGGACGGAGGTTGTAGGATGTTCAGGATGTTGTGAAGGTCCTTAAGTTTGGTTGCATCGTTGTTCCACATTATTATGAGAAGCTGCCAAACCCTGACTGGGTGGTTACTGGATGAAGTCAGGAGGACGTGGAGGTATATGTGTCAACCACAACTGCTGCAGTTTGATGGTCTGTCCACATGAGGTCGCTGTAGCGACAGAATGAGATGAATTTGCTGTTGACGTGTGTGAAACTCTTCTAATGTGAGTTGTTGTTTGCTCTTCGGGGAATGTTTCTTATCTTCCCTCCATGAACCGCCCCCTTATTGTGATGGAGGGGTTTGCGTGTCCTGGTGATCCCAGGAGCCATGGTGTCTGGGCCAGTTTAGCCCTGGTGGGGTCTCCCGTGACCACCTGGTCCTGGGTGAAGGGCCAGACTAAGAGCAGTTCAAGAAGACCTGCCTGCCCGGAGAAGGATCCAGGGCCCCTCCACACCTCCAAAGGTAAGAGCATCAGGTTTTTCATGAGCATTGTGGTGTCCAGGCCAGTTTGATCTGGGTTTGATTTTGGTTTGATCTCTTCTGTGGTGCGTTGAAGTCGGTGTATAGACATTAAAGAATTCCAAATCTTCATCTGTAGTTGGCGATGGGCTGGCTGTTTGGAATAGATTTCTTAATCGGAACAAAGAGACTGAAAATGTGTTTGACTGTTTTAATTGAAGCGACCATGAGGGAGAAGATGGGTGAGCCTGGAAAGAAAGAAGGCTGAGGGAGGGAGAGAGAGAGGCACATCAACAGGTCAATGATGAAGTGACTTTGTATCAGTGGATGAGTGGTTGTCTGTTCTTGTCTTTCAGGACCATTCAGGCATTGGTCTGAGGATGGACTTCCTTCAGACGGGCACGTCCGCTGGTGAGTGTGGTCTTAGCTGTAGGGAGGAGGAGGCAGAGTCAGGTGGAGTTAGGAGGAGGTAGACAGGGGGAGTTAGTTAGGAGGAGTCAGGGGCGGTTGGGCAAGGTAGAGTAGGGGGAGTTAGAGTCAGGAAGAGTTGAAGTTAGGTGGAGCTGGAGTTAGGGGCAGTTTGGGGAAGGTGCAGCTAGAGGGCGGAAGAGAGCGCTAGAGTCAGGAAGTGTTCGTCAGGTGAAGTTGGACTTAGGGAAAGTGAGTTATTGGGGGTCGGAGCTGGAGCAGTGGTGGCCAACGCAGACCTACGAGAGCATCAATCCAGCAGTTTTCTGTCCTCGCGAGTAGACAACTGTTATCACCAAGAGAAGAATTCCAGGTGATAACAGTCATCTTCTCTCTCTCTCTCTCTCTCTCTCTCTCTCTCTCTCTCTCTCTCTCTCTCTCTCTCTCCCCACCTCAACACCACCACCTCTGTCCCTCATGGTCGCTTCAATAAAAAAAATGGTCCCAAACACGTTTTCAGTCTTTGTTCTGACTAATAAATCTATTCCAAAATGCCAGCCCATCGCCAACTACAGATGGAAGATTTGGAATTCTTTAACGCCACAGAAGAAGAGGGAGACCAGAGTTCAAACGTGATGTAACCAATCACATTTTCACACACAATAAAATCCAGGAAGACCAACACAAACTTTAACGTTGGCATGTTTGACGTGGCTGTTCTCTGTGACCTGATGCTGCTTGTTCACAGTTCCAGTCTCCACTGCAGCAACAATGAACCTAGTTCACATGGCCAGAAATATCACAGAACCAGGAGTAATCGGATTACGAGTTCCAACGTAGTGCTTCAAGAGTCAGTCTGTCTGGTACTTTCAAAACACCTGCGTTGATTTTTTGAATGAGGTGAGAGTGAATTAAACTGCCCTCCTTCATTTATTCTACAGGTACTACTCAGAAAGTTAGAATAGCCTGAAATGTTGTTTTGTTCAGGCACTTCAACATAAAAGGTGAAACCAATACATTTTTTAGACTCATTACATGCAAAGTGAGATATCTCAAGCATTTCTTTGTTGTAATTTTGCTGATTATGATTTACAGCTTATTAAAACCTCAAACCCCAAAACTCAGAAAAATTAGAATACCGTGAAAAGCTTCAGTATTGTTGGCTCAAAGTGTCACACTAGTCAGGTAAGTAATCCAAAATACCTGCAAAAGGGTCCTGGGCCTTGAAAAGGTTTGTCTTGTTTGGTTTGAAGAATTCACAACCATGGGGAAGACGACTGATCTGACAGGGATCTGCAGAAACCATTACTGACTCCTGCACAAGGTGGGAAAGACACAAAAAGTGACAGCAAAGGAGGCTGGGTGTTCTCAGAGTGCTGTCTCAAAGCACATTCATGGACAGTTAAGTGGAAGAAAACGGTGTCCAAGCCGGAGGGATGACCGCAGCCTGGAGACGATGGTCAGAAAAGGGCCCTTCAGAAGTGTGGGGGAACCTCATAAGGAGTGGGCTCAACAAATCAGCAAAGGTCCTAGAGTCTGGAGGAAGACGAGAGGCGCAAAATAGAAGATGCAAGAAATCCAGTGTTACGTTTCCCCAGTCTGTGACGACTTGGGGATCCATGTCAGCTGCTGGTGTTGGTCCTCTGTGCGTCATCAAGTCCAGCATAGACGCAGCCATCTACCAGGACATTGTAGAGCACTTCATGCTTGCTTCAGTGGACCAGCTTTATGAGGATGCAGACTTCCTCTTCCAGCAGGACTTGGCACCTGCCCACACTGCCAAAAGTACAAAATCCTGGTTCAACAACCATGGAAATACTGTGCTTGATTGGCCCGCAAACTCACCTGACCTGAACCCCAAAGAAAATCTGTTGGGCATTGCCAAGAGAAAGCTGAACAGGACAAGACCAAACAATAAAGAAGAGCTCTAGGCCGCGATTGAAGCATGTTGGTCTTCCATATCACCTGAGATCTGCCACAAGATGGCAGCATCCATGCCATGCCGGATTAAAGCAAACATTTGTGCAAAAGGGGCCCAACCAAGTACTAAGTACAGATGAAAGATTTTACTTTCAGAGGCCTGAGATTTTTTGTATTTAGAATCCTTTTTTATTGAGATCAAGCAATATTCTAATTTTCTGAGTTTTTGAATTTGAGGTTTTCTGAAGCTGCAAGTCCTAATCAGCAAAATCAAAACAAATAAAAGCTTGAAATATATTGATTCCCATAGCATTTGTCTATATAATATGAACATTTCAGCTTTAAGGCTGAGTTAAGAAAATGCATGCACTTTTTCAAGATATTCTAATTTTCCGAGTAGTACCTGTACATCACATAGAAAACAACAGCGCGTCCTCGTCTGCCCCCAAGAGGTCACAGCATCACCTCATCTGGTGACCCTGGGAATGGGTTAAAGGCTCAGCGGTGGACAGCTCATTGTCTTTCTCCTCAACCGTCCAACAACATGAGAAACCAGAGGCAGCCAGACTAAACAGACACCACAATGCTCATGAAAAACCTGATGCTCTTACCTTTGGAGGTGTGGAGGGGCCCTGGATCCTTCTCCGGGCAGGCAGGTCTTCTTGAACTGCTCTTATTTATTCATTATGGGGAACAACGTTAACGCACAGCGGCGACCCCTGCTGGTCATTTTAAGTGCCTACTGTCAGTGGAACTCGGTCTTGTTGCTGATAAATATCTCTCTCACTCAACATATAGCCTACTTCCGTGTAAACCCTATTCTCTGTACACGACAGAGACTTGTTTTACTTTAGAATAGGTGCACATGGGGGACAGGCATTACAATGAGTTTCTCCGCGCTTGCCCGAACAGTGACGTCATGTGGCGTCACGTCCTTTTCCGGGTTTTCCGATAGCAGGCACACTTTCCGCTGCAGAGTGGCGTCGATCTCCAGATAAACAAGTTAAATTTCGAAAGGTATCATGGAGGCTTATATTATTTACGACTAGGCAATAGGTAGTCTTATTAACGTTATGTGTGCTTTTGATTTTATTGTGATGAAAATGTTTACATTTCTTTGGGAATGGAAGTTAAGCAATGCTAATAATGCTAGCGACCTCCCTGTGTGTAGCTAGCCTCACTTTGTTACGCAATTCCTTTTTATATCAATGCGTAGTCACTCACCATACCTCTAACTCTTGGTCAAAGCACATATAATCTCATGAAAGCTAAAATCTAAACTACTAGGCCCACTGGATTTTTTAATGTGTGTTGTTGTGCATCAGCTGGGATCCAAAAGATGGCATCTGATGGGGATGTAGCACGCTGGTGCGTTCAAGGACACGCTGCAGAGGTCTGCCACATCCTGCAAGTTCAAAATACTGCATGAATCCCACCAGATTTGGAGGAATGCTGAGGCTGGGATCAGCGGGACCGACAGTGGCAGTTGCTCCTGTGGTACCAAGGTCGTGTTTGGTGTGTCAGCAGCACAATCTGGAAAACGGGCTGCTGGCAACGCCAGTGTCGACTGTCAACACCTGCCTATGCTGTCCTTCTATAGAGATAATTAACTATAACAACAAAACGGTAATTAAACACTACGTAATTTTGCTTTGGATTATCTTACGTTTGCTGCATGTTTGTTTCTCTTTTATTCCTCTGTCCTGTCTCCCTCTTCTTCTCCTTTACCTGGCGGGTTTTCAGCAGGATGGTTCCTGCTTGTAAGCCTGGTCCTGCTCAAGGTTTCTTCTTGCTAAATTGGAGTTTTTCCTTCCCGCTGTGCTTACCTGGTGGTTCAAGCTCTGGGTTTGTTTCTGTAAAGCACCTAGTGACAAATTTGCTTGTAAAATGTGCTATTTAAATAAATAAATGGAAATAAAATTGAAATTGAATTTCAATAATCATAAATTTTCTCCTGCAGGTGGTCACCAGGGGCAACACTCTAGAAGGCCTCATAAACACATCAACCAACATGTGCTAGCACATGCTAGCTCCTCCACCTTTAAGGACCTTTGTTGGGACACTAATTTGCCTACAAAGAGTCTGTAAACAGCTGCCTGATGCAGCTACTCTGAATGTGTGTGTCAGTGGTTCAAAGATAATGTAATAGAAATAATCTAGTATAATGCCAGATAAATAAAATATCAGCTCTGTGGTGTGGTGGCAGGAGGTGAATAGCTCAGTGGTTAAGCTTGCGGCTCTGGTTCAGGAGAGCGGGGTTCGATTCTTGCTTCGCCCTTTAATTTTTTTTTACTTCAAAAAAAAGCAAAACGCAGCTGGATGCTCTTCCACTCCACCCCCCTCCCCCTAAGCCTGTCTTATCTCTTATCTACTCTACCTCCCCCCACTCGGGAATTATGGCTGCATCATTTGGGAGATGCAAGTCCCTCATTCTTATTCTCCTTCTCCTTCTCGCCACTAGAGACACACATAGCGCGCACACACTCACACACCAAAGATCTATATACTGGGGTGTTGATTACAATCACCCCCTCCGCCCTTCCGGCGCCCTGGCTCCGCCTCCATGAGCTCGCGCTCCACCTCCATGAGCTCCCGCTCCGCCTCCATGAGCTCGCGCTCCGCCTCCGTCGGCTCCCGCTCCGCCATCGCACCAAATGAATAGGCCAACCCGAGCCTGGACTCGAACCCTGCTCGCCCGCGTGAGAGTCTGCCACCTTAGCCCCCGAGCCATCCAGCTGGAACTGAGCTCTGCTCGGAACTAATATTTCTATGTTCCGCCCATGATGTGAGTGCAAAAGGTAGAAGGCTGGATTCGAACCCACGACCTCCAGATAGACACTGCACCGTTTCCCGTTCTCTTACCACTGAGCCACGGAGGTCTTATGCTGAACAGAGCTCCAGTCATATTTGTCTTTTCAATACTTTGGCTTTAAAACAAAAAAAAAAAACAAAAAAAAAACAACAACAAAAAAAAAGGAACCCATATCCATATCTTAATATAATGCTGCCAATTTAATAACATATGTTGCCAACAAACATTGCAAACATTATAGAATGATAAATTATCTCTTTAAAAAAATAAACACACATTGCAAAACATTATAGAATGATAAATTATCTCTTTAAAAAAATAAACACACATTGCAAAACATTATAGAATGATTAATTATGTCTTAAAAAAATAAACTCACACCAGGTGAAAGGAAATTAATCAAATTAAGAAGAGCAATAACTTCTGGGGGGGTAAAATAAGGGTAATTCATGCTGATGTCACTCAACTTGCGGTTTATTTCTGGATCAGCGATTGCAGGGTATTGGTGAGATTTCTTCCAGAGATTCTACACACTACTTCAGAATTCAACCAAGGTTGTTTAAATTTAAAAGGTAAAGTTCACATTAATACTGTTTTACTCTTTGTCTTGATAAAGTTATCCGTCATATACTTCACCAGTTAGAAATTTCCTAAATTTGGCTGGGAATGAAAGCTAGAAACCAACGCTAGATGATGGTGCTGCTGCTGTCTGCCTGTGTGGAAAAATACTTTTGTTCACTTTGTCATAGAATGGTGATAGAATCGTCCAAATTAATCATGATTGAATATTTAGGACCACAATAAAAACAGGACCCCTGGACTTGGTACCTCATCTCTCACCCAGTTGGCACGTATACCTTTATCCACTGGTAATTCACGGAAGCTCAAATGGGGGGATTTCCTTTTGCTGTCGGGGTATTAAGGGAACTGTAATGCTCTGGTTTTGCACTTCTATGATGAGTCTATGATGACACGACTCCCGCAGGACCTATTACCTCTTAACGTCATGGGTTCGGGCCCCTTTGACACAGTTGAAACCAATCACTCTAAATATGGAAACTTTTATTATGACAAATGCCCGGATGTTTTATTTTTGTCTTCGCACCCGACTTCCTGTGCCACATGTGATGCCTTGTGCCAGATTGTTGCAGCGTGCTCCGTCCGTCCATCCAAAATAGAAGCGATTCATATTTTTCCGTATTTGTCCTTTTGAATGCTAACAAATACATGCTAACAGGCCACAGAAGATGACACAAAGGCTTGAAAGGTCAAATATTACCTGGGTGAGTTAAGTGGGGGGTGGGGGGGGGGCATCCTCTGTAACGGAGGTTGTCGACCTGAAAAACAAGAACTAAAACAGTTGCAATCGGTTTACATACACTATATATAAAGGGCACATAACCTTTTTATCCTCACTGTTGAACATTAAATTAGGTTAAACTTTCTGTTTTTGGTCAAATAGGATTATAGGACACTATTCCTATTTTCTAAATGCTGGAATAATGAGACAATTTTTTAGACAAATTTTTTTATTACTTTCTTGAGAGTCAGAAGTTTAAATGCACGAAGATGTCTGTGTCTTTAAAAAAAACTTGGGAAAGCCCAGATGATGATGTCATGTCTTTGGAAGCCTCTGATAGGTTGATTGACAACATTTCTTCATCTGTTCCAACAATCATCCACAAGTATAAACACCATGGGGATGTCCAGCCATCACACCACTCAAGAAGGAGACGGGTTCTGTGTCCCAGAGGTCAATGTGTTCTGGTTCAAAATGTGCAAATCAATCCAAGAACAAAAGCCTTTGTGAAGATGCTATCAGTCAAAAGGGTCCTGTACCACCATGGGCCCCCCGGGGAGCTTCCTACAAACAGCCCAGTGACACCAGTTCTGTCAGGAGGAACAGGCCAAAATTCCTGCCAACGATTGTGAGAAGCTTGTGGAAGCACATCCAAAATGTTTGACCCAAGTCATGCGGTTTAAAGGCAATGCTACCAAATGCTAATGAAATGTGTGTAAACTTCTGACTCTCAAGAAATTAATAAAATATTTTTTTTAAAAAAAGATCTCATTCATTATTCTGGCATTTAGCAAATACAAATAATTTTGGTAATCTAATTGACCAAAAATAGCTAAAGTTTCATCTCATTTAATGTTAGAAGTGAGGAGAAAAAGGTTTTATCTCTTTTTATATAGCATTATGTAAAGTGGTTGCAACTGTACAGAGGCAGCAGCGATACAAATCTGCAGGTTTGATCTTTGAAAGATCAATGCTAGAAATGTCTGCATGGATGAGGCCAACCACACCAAAGCAGCCAGTGTCTTCCTCTACATCCAGGTGGGAACAATCCAGGTGGTAACGCTGGTCATAATCTCTCCTGAAAGTGAAGAAATAACACAAAAAAACACTCATGTGGTCTGAAATATCAAGTTATACATTTCCAAATTTCCCATCTTTTTATGTTGGTTTTTAACATGAAATAAAATTAGCCCTCCGATGAAATATGGCAAATTGAAATCTTATTTTAATTTAGAAAATTAGGAAAACAAAGACTCTTGAAACACACCTGTGTAGCTAAGCAGCTAGCTTAGCGTTAGCAAACGGGCTAACAGATACAAAGAGCAGATATGCCAACAGCTTCCAACTGAACAATTGCATCTCTTTAGATTATAAAAATTTAAGAGCATTTTAAATCCAAAATTTCCAAGAAAATACTGTAAAGTGAGTCTACCCAGTAAGAAGACACATAGTTTAACTTTGTCGTGTCTGAGCATGTTTAAATAAGCCATTATAATTGGGTTTGCTCAAAATATGCTAGCAGAAAACGTAACACTCAAAGCAGATAAATTGATACATGGCAGAAAGTGCTTAAAAGGCTCAGATAAATCCTGCACAGGTGTGTAGAAATGATGCAAACCAACATATCTCGGGGCATCTGGCGTCCCTCGTTGGCGTCTGGCCGTTAGCCATAATGCTAGCCGTTACCTCGTGCCTGTTAGCGTTAGCGCTTAGCATGCTCAAAATGTTTGCTCACCGATATCTTTATGTCTTCGTGAGGGAGACGTGGGCTCTGAGCTGCTGCTAAACTCGCACAGCTCCAGGCTCCACCGGGGTCTCCTCGGTCAGGTTTGAAGCCGTTTCAACAACTTTCCTGGTGTTTTCTTCAGGCTCAGCATCCTCCTCCACACGGGAGCCGCTGCTCGTGAACTCTGAACTCTGCTGTCAACCAGGTGACACACCTGCTGTCTCCCGATTGGCTGAGAGCTCGTCAACGATCCACCTCCTTCAAAATAAAATTTCAACGATTTATTTTATCGCAGTTAGGTTGATTTTACAACAAATGCCAAATTTTAATATTAAATAATGTAATCCACGGACACACACGGATAATGTATAGAATGTGCATAAATTTAATAAAGACATCTTGGGTTTGGAGATGCATTTAACTGTTTTTAACCTTGGTAATACACTCGTTAAGTCTCGTACACACGGCACGATTTTTGGCGTCGCCACGAGTCACTAATCCTCTTGGCAACTGAGTTTAAGTACCTCGAATACTCGAATAATGACCCTGGCGACGCCCCGCACGGAGTCGCAGACCTAAAACTGGATATCCGGTCTGCTCGCAGTGACGTAAAAGAGCTACAGCCAATGAGAGCAGACGTGGGCGTTGCTGCAGAATAAGGAAGTGAAATGGAGCAAGAGCGGCTGCAGCAGAGCAGAGCAACGAGAAACAACAGGAGATAGAAAAATGATTTTGCGAGGTGATAATTTACACTGTAAAAAAGTGATAATTATATTGTAAAAACGGGATAAGTTGGATGCAGCTGAGATGGTGTAGCTTGTATCCATCCTTCCAACTGATCAATGAGAAACGATCCTTTTTCCAGAGGGTCGGACAGATTCTTCCTTCTGTACAGTTCATGCGTTTTAAGATCCTTCGTAGCGTGCACATACTTATCACAATGCCATCAGTCGTGCGCGGTAACAACAGAATCACCCCATGTGTAATTCCAAACATGACGTATAAGTTAATTAAGTCACTTAAATGAGCAATTTCCTTCCACTTATCCGTTCTCCTGCACACAGTTTCCTCGCTTCCTCATCACGTCACCTGAAGTTTTTCACGTTTTTACAATAAAGTTATTACGTTTTCACAACAAACGTATCACATTTTTACAATATCACAAACTATCACGTTATAACGTGTTTCACGTTCTTAAAATAAAAATTTTCACGTTATGACGTGAAAATATATTGTTCTAACAATAAACATAACACGTAATAACGTGTTACTGATCATTTTTTATTCATATAGAGTGGCAGCAATACGCTTCCGAAGTTTATAACTGAAATCTTTACAAAAAAAGTGACGTTTCTTCATTGACAATAACAGAAGGTGGCAGCATCAGAACAGCCAACAGTGAGTGTGTCACTTTGGCCAGCAGGGGGAGACTGTGAGCCCTTATACATAGTAAAACAAGAAAAAAACGTTTTTAAAGAAGATAAATGTGGGGTGGGTTGTTTTAACAGGTTGAAGTTACACAAATAGGACAAAGTAGATGTATACGTTCCTCCATAAGCTGCGACTGCACTTTATGTTCAGAGTGTATCTAAAACCAGACAGAGATGCAGGAATGTTTAGCATAAACTGTTGACAACACTCTAATGCTGCCTTCAGGCCGTAAAGAAGGTGCTGGGGGGAGGATCACGGTGAGATCAGCCGGAACATGTGTGACTTCTTTCCCTCTCCTCCGTTTTTCAGCTTGGGCAGCCGTCCAACAAGACAATTAGTGAGTATGGGAATCCCGGCCCCAGCCTTCCACCAAGACACCCTCCCTGCCTCCTCTGCCTCTGCAGCTGGCCCCACGAGAAGAGGCGGCCAAGTTTATTTTCTCCCCGGTGGTCCCTTTGAGGTGGCGGTGAGGCCCCTGCCACACCAGCATTGATCTATTAGGTGAGGGTCCCTGAAGAGACGTAGGTGGGACGCTTTTATTGCCACCGCACTCCATCTTTGCTGGACTGTGAAGCCACGCCCCCACCTGTCACTCAAAGGTACACCCAGTGATCAGCGGCCAAAATATCGCCATGGCAACAGGTAACAACGCCATAAAAAAATGTTAAATGATTGGCTAATAATATCTTTTTATCGTTATTGTTCTTTATAAATATCTAACTTTTAATTTTCTTTTTCACCCATTTCTATTACATTTATGCATTATTTGGCGAAT
>BJFM01000695.1:48492-64913 GCA_016586285.1 Arothron firmamentum | reverse complement strand
CACACACACTTATATAGCAGTGTTGTTGTTCCTTTCTGAGGGTCTAACTAACAGCAACTTCAACACTAGAGTGATGTCAGAGCTTTCACGGGTGATACACTTCAAATGGAAACAATTGTATAACCACAAAAAAATTGCCTTCTTTAAAGTGATTGTCAGTTAGAACAAAACATATAAATATACAAATAATTTAAGTTACTAGTTAAAGCACTCAGTATTTTACATTTATTGTGTGTTTTGCAGACAAAAAACATTACTTTATTATTGTGTGCTTTGCAGAGCACCAAATGTTTCCAAAAAATGAGTGGCTCATTGTTGATGGAACGCAATGTCAGAAAAAAGCTCCAAGGCTGATGAGGGTTAGACTATGCTGAGAAAAATAGAACATAAATAAAATCCCTCACAAAGGCCCTCATCTCAAAGCAACTTTCAGACAGCAAAATGATTCATCGCTGGAAACAATAAACTGTAATTTAATTCCACCAAGATTCTGCCCTCTCATTGTTTGATTACGTTTCAAAGGCAGACTGTGTTCAAGCGCTTGAACACAGTCTGAAATTAAAATTTCCTCTAAGAAATTAGCACTTGAAACCTCTCAGCATTTGAAATATGAGAGGGTTATGTGGTTTCTACTCCATCCAAAAAGTTTATTTAGTCCAGTTTCACTCACTAATGCAATCACCATTAAAACTCTAACAGGTTAGAACAGCAAAATGTGGAAGTTCAAAGAACATAACATAAAATAACCCAGATATTTGCTTATTCTGACCCCTGACCCCTAAAACCACATTTTTCACAGCTGATCTGGTACAGATTTGGCTAGATGTGAATATCTCCCTGGTTTTGTCTCAGCTGTCTCACCTGTAGCGCTACACACTATACACTCACAGAGGAGCTCATTTTAATCACACTCCCTCTGCAAGGTCTCCTGCCGTGTCCTATATGGATACATCTGAAAGTAATTACAAGCACCATATCAAGTAGAGCCTGTGTCGTGAAGACAAAGAGGGTGCAGTGCGATGGTCACCATTTAGAGCATTAACACTGCCCCCACATCTCATCATTATCCCAGAGCAATCTAAAACTCAATAAAATGCAAATCAAAATCTCCGCCGTACACTCTTGGCGAGATTTATACATTAAAGTGCAGCAATAAAAGGGGCCCGCTGAGGTTTAAGGTCATGTTGAAAGAGTGTAGCCTAATGGAATATAGAATGAGGAAGATAGCTGATTAAATTAGCTTTCTAGCATGCACTGTTCTGTTTAGTATTAGGTGTTTTAATCAGTTTACAGGCAGAGCGTGACTGGTGACTTACACACTTCATATGTGTGATTTAATGTGCTGCCAGGCTCATTTTTTCTCATTAGGGAAGGAATTTCTGTGGGGTTGTTTACATGTTTCAATGTAAAACACAACACGAAAGCTTTTTTAACACCACTAAAACTACATATTTTTGTAATACCCACAGAGCCAACTTTAAAAAAAAATGTATGCATGTCCCCTTCAAGCTGTAAATATATATTAGCATGACTCTCATTGGCCCCCCTGCCTCTAACCACCATCCTGGCCTTTACAGACTCTTGCCTTCTTACGTTCACATTTAATCCAATTCATTATTGCGGGCCCCCCTCCATACACTCAGCTGTCAGGGGAGACAAAAGCTCTGCCAAATATGGATGCGTTTTTGTTCTCTTGGATTTTCTGGAGCCCTCCCCTGGGGATTCTGCACCCCTTCCTCACCTCCTCCTCCTCCTCCTCTGCACACACATAGACGCTCCTTCTCCTCATCAGTTCAGGAGGGGTGAAAAATACCTAGGGTTGTTCATTGTGTCACCTCTTCCATGGGTGGAAATGGCATTCAGACAGGATGAAGTGAATGCAGTCGCAGCGGAGGGTCATGCTTTTGAGGGTCATGCTGATTGAACATAAAAATGTCACCAAGCTCAAAGGAAAGCGGAGATCTGAAAGGAGGATATTAACAATTGATTAATGAATGTGAGATTTAAGGGAGCTGAGAGAGAGCTATGGTTTTAATTTTTCAAATTTAATTCACAAATTTTTGAATAACTGTTTGAGGGTGTGTGCAGAAACTTTAAGAACCCCCTCATATACCAACACCACTTCAGTAATGACTATTGCCTCATTATTCTTAACCAAATTAAGCTTAAAACTATACTCCCTGGGCCCAATAAAAGCCACTTAAATAAAACCACTTTCCTGTGCCAGTAAAATTGTGGAAGGAATTGATTTACTATGTGCTGCACTGGCAACTTTTTGCCAACAATCATCACTTTCTGTAAGATGCATGACTGTAATCAATTTGAATTTTAAATGTCTTTTAGGGTTTTAATATCTATCCTTCTGTTTTTGTTACTTTTATAACTGCTCAGTATTGAATTCTTATTAGATTGACTATTGATTTAGTTCATTTACAGTCTATCATACAGATAGTGCCTGAGTTGTTCTTATCATTTTTAATTCATCTTTATTTACATAGTTTGTGGTCATAGCAAGCATCACTTGTATTGTCTTTAAGAAATATGTACATACTTGTGTATCCTTTCTTCTGAAAAGATGAAACATTGAGAACTTTAGCATTATAAAAGATAATATTTCCTTTGAAAAACGACAACCACAGCAGAAACAGAATGAATAGCTATGTTAACAATAAAATAATAACATTAGCAGCAACATGTATGTGTAGTGTTTACCCAGCCGGCTTCCAGCAGGATGGTTCCTTCTTGTAAGCCTGGTCCTGTCAAGGTTTCTTCCTGTTAAAAGGGAGTTTTTCCTTGCCACTGTGCTTACTTGGGGCTTCAGGCTCTGGGTTTCTGCCTCTGTAAAGCACCCAGAGACAATTTTTATTTTAAAGGCGCCATATAAAATAAACTGAATTGAATTGAATTATATTGTCCTCACTGTGTAGCCTCTTTTGTGTTGCTTGCATCTCCTTCAGGGTAGGACATGATCTTTTTATCTCATCCCGGCCACAGCATTGTTGCAATTATAAAGACAAATATCTATATAACATTAAAATCTCAACAAGGCATATGGAAACTAATATGGACATATGGAAACTAAAGCATTTATTCTGGCTACTGGGTCACTCAATGTGACCTGTTTTTGACAGCAAACACATCTTTTGTGTAGAAGAATCTTTTCAGTCAGTCACAGCTCTTCAGTTTTCACCGATGCTAGCTGTCTGTGACTACACTGCTACCAATTACCAAGAATGAGTGATAGGCAGGGGTGGGGAGCAGGGTTTGGACACAGACGAGGGTCACCGGTGCTAGGTCTCAATTAACCACACAACTACACATGGGATCTGCCCTGGCCCTTATCTCATATTTATGGAATAACACAGAGACAAACAGAGAGCTCTGTCAAGAGGCCAGACCTGCAAGGTCAGATGTTGTTAAGACAGGATATTTGCAGCTGCTGCACAGGGAGGGAATAACATGAAACAGAAAACTCTCAGTTAGAAACAACAGGAACATTTCATCTGTTCTGCTGGGATGAAACTCTTTAAAAAACTCATAGGTCAATGGCAATATATTACCTGTTGATAAATTTCTGCAGAAACAGGAATTGCTGAGTTTTCTTGTAACTTTAAGCTGATGAAGACACTCTGGTTCTGTCAAATATTTAAATTCCAGAATCCAAAACAAAGGTCGCTTAGTGCTGAATTAAGGTTGTTTTTTTTTTAATTTTAAGTGAAAGTCTGATTCAGAGCTCATTTTTATTCACACAGTAGTCAAACACACTAAAGCTCAGTTTTAAAGTTGCAATATGATACATTTGATTTAGCTTCAATCATTCCTAATCATCCCAAAAAATGTCCAAGAAAATGTGACTGAAACAAGAACAGGAAGGGTTGTCATGGGGGTACATACATACATACATACATACATACATACATACATACATACATACATACATACATACATACATGCATGCATACATGCATACACACATCCATCCATCCATACATACATACATACATACATACATACATACATACATATATACAGGAATATATGCAGGAATATTAAAATGTGAGTAATTTGATCACCAGCTACTGTAAGTTGCTGTAGGTAACATTGATATTCTGCTTTATTATGGGAAACAACAGCTGTTACAAGAAAGAAATATGGCAACTTCCTCTCCCTGCGCTCCTCCCTCTGCACATGAGCTTCGTTTAATGAGCTTCAGCAGATTAAAAATTGTAATCCATGTGCTAATGGGCATGGCATTTTTGCCTTGCTTCGTTATGGTGATTTAATGCAGACAGGGGGAGCCTTCAAATCTCTTTTTTTATGACAACTGAGAGGCAATCAAAGCCTGCATTAGGAGGTTCGTTAGATGACTCTTAAGGCTTTGTGAGATCCAATTTGCATCTTGAATCGAAGAGCTAACAAAGCTACATATGTGCTGCGCATGCAGATAGGCCTCATTATGGAAGCTCCTGTCTCCCTTAACATCCACATACTGTAATGCTGCCTGTAATTGACATGTAGCAACATAACATATGATAAAGTGTAGCAATGTGTATGATGTGAAAAACAAAACTCAAGGTTCTATTTCTGCCAGAGCAGCGCTGAGCTACTACATGACTGGACCATTGGATTCATAAACATTACATGCACTCTGACACGCTCACGATTACCTGGGACAGATCTATGAAAGGACCGCAGAAAGCTTTCTGGCCAGTGCAGGAAAAAAAAAAAAAAAAAAACACATAACAGTGCAATTTCAACAACAGCAGTGTTAAAAGGTCGTTTATTTTTACATGTGACACAGGAGCTAAACAAAGGAGCTACAACCAGAAGCCATGTCTTTAACTGGCAGCTACAAAGTAGCTGCACTGGGAGGAGATTTAATGTCACAGATTTAATTAATGTAATATTCTCTGCTTTTAAAGTTTTAATCCTAACAATATGTTTTTTTGTTTGTTTGTTTGTTTTTTTAGGCTGAGCTGAGCCTGTCTAAACCATTTTTTTTACTTTCATATCTCTGTCAAAGACCTAATCACGACATCCATGTGCGTGCGTGCGTGCGTGCGTGCGTGCGTGCGTGCGTGCGTGCGTGCGTGCGTGCGTGCGTGCGTGCGTGCGTGCGTGCGTGCGTGTGTGTGTCCAACAACTCTTTTTAACATAACATTGAATAAAGAATTGTAATTTTGGTCTTTTCTACAATAATGTTCTGGGAGCCATATTATTCTGGAGTGGGGTTTAGTCTCTTTCTGCCATCAGTCACCAGGGGGCCATTGAGACGTATTGCCTTCACTTTTGAGAAGGACCCATCTACTTTCATTTCCTGGAACCCATTTACCAGGAGCTTTCCGGCATCTGAAAGAAGGAGTGATCTGAAAACTCAAATGAAAATGCTACAGGTGGCTGAAAAGAAACTGTTTGTGGACCTTCAGAAATCCCTCTTCTATGAAAAGTGACATTTTTCTGCCAATGTTTGAGAAGCGTAGCTGGGGCTTTAGACATTCAGACTGAAAACCCTCTGGCTGCAACCTCAGCAGAAGGAAAACCAAGTGCTGTCGAGGAGCGATGACCCTGAAAACACAAAAAAACACTGCAAACCTCAGATGAGAGCTGCAGGTATTTTGTGCAGCTTTGTCAAATTCTGGAGTTACAAACACTGACAACTATCCAAACATAAAAGTGCTTTTAGATATTACACAATCACACAAGCTTGTTGGAAATTGGGCACCTTCTAAATAGCAGTGCCATTATTTTCATATCATCTTCTGAAGAGTTTCATTCCTCCTGACAGTTATTCTGAAGCTTGTCCCAGAAACACTGCCGACATCTCATTTGGAGTTGTTTTTTAAGCCCAAACAGTTTCCTATTGTTTTATGGAAATACAGAGCTCACATGAACACAATACCACAAAAGCAAAGTATTACATTAATTCAACTTTGTTAGCGTTGCACAATAGATGACTTCCAGTTCCTGGTTTGACATCGACTAATAACCTGGAATCATTTTCAGAGTAATGTCCTTTGATTCATTAAAGCATGTATTTTTATTTCCAATCCGCTTGATTAAAGGGAAGCCTGAAGTACTGTAGCTGCGTGACCTTCTGCCCCGCAGCAGCACCGTGGAGAAAGAGGATGTGGAGGAAAAGGTATTCCCTTTTAAACTGGCCTTGACAGCTCTGCTTTCTCAAAGGGAAGAAAAAGCACTCGCTTGATGAAACACTGCGCGAGAGACGGAGAACAAAGTATACTGTGCTTTCTTAGATTCAAATCCTTATTTTCTCCAAAATTGATGACTCCTAAAAAAAAAGGCATGATGAGGATTTTAGAAAAGATGGCATAGAAGGCAGAGACAAAAGTCAGCAACATTTATATTTAAGAATATGACCAGCACAGTAGGTTGTTCGCCATTTACTGTTCCTTATTTTTCCTGAAGTCCCAAAAGTGCCATCTTGAAGTATAATAGAGCCACAGATGGCCCTGATGGTGTGAAATGTGCCAAAGTGCAGTTACACCACTGGTGATATAGGGAGCCGTCAAGAAAATCACCCAAATCAGGTCAGTTTTGCTCTGGAGGCAAATGGACAACTCTGGCCCAGACAGATTTAATCAGTGTCTGATTTACAACCTCTAAAGCCACTTAATGCCCCAGTGCCACATCCACATCACACGCTCGTTTGTTTTTCCCCTCACAGAACCGCCATAAATCTGTAAAGGAGCAAACTTTCTCCTCACTGTAGTTAAATAACACAGACAACCATTTCATATTACTGAAACCAACATTTCCCTGCAAGTGAGCAGACAGCATATTATGGGATATTGAGTTCCACACAGCTGAGCTTTCAGCAGCTAGTGGCAAAAGCAATACCAGACCCAATAATTATGATTTATGTTATTTAAATGATCTGAATATTAAAGAACAAAACAAATAAGTTGCCCAAAATTAGCCTTTCTGCTAGCACTTATAAATTGCTGTAAAGATGTAATTGGAGCCTTTAAAAGAGCCACTAAAAGGCTACAAGATTGATTTCTCAGCTGTGGTTTTCAAGGTCAAGAGCCTCGGCTTCCAGGCCAGCATGGACAAGAGGTACTTAAACGAGAACCCAATGTTCCATGAAGGTTTGGGAACTGCCATTGCTTGATGAAAATTGTGTGTTATCAGCGAGAGCTGAAAGCAGCAGCTCAGCAGACCTTCAGGGAATGAAAAAGGTACGCTCTCTAAAAGTCACACTGATCTCTTCATTTTGTTTGGACGGCCAAGCATCACTGTTTGCAGGACACCCAGTTCTGGGTCTGGTTAGCGTATTTAGCACAGGTAAGGGAACAATAAGGCTATTATTGATAGGACTTTAAAAATGTTTTTACTTTTGTGTTTTAGAGTAAATGTATCCCTGAAAGTCCAGCTCAAACAGTTCACTAACGAGACTAATCAAGTGCTGCGTAAGCGTAGAGACGCAGCATTAGCTAATGGTTGCCACTCAGTCTGGCCTACACAAAGCCCATGACGGCCCCAAAGGACTACAGATGGATAGATAAATGGATGTATGGACGGATGAAGATGGTGGTGCACATATGAAGTGAATTAAAAAAAAAAAATCAGTGTTATTCTCAAAAAAAAAAGGCATGTGTTCACGTCTGACTGCATTTCCCCGGCAATGAATTCACATTTCTTCAGCCCACCTTCTTGTGTTTATTTCGTTCCTGATCAATATGCCCGTGGTGGCCTCTGAAAGCCCGATGATGCAGAAACACAATTGATCCATTAATAAAATGGACGACTCCAATCCATTCTCATTGAGAGAACAAACCGTTGGCCACATGCGTGTCACACACACACACACACAGATCACAGCTATCCCCTCCAAGGATACCCCGTTAACCTACCATCATGGAAAGCATGCAACTGAAAGCCTAACTATAACTAATTTTTGTCTAATTTTGCAAATCTAAGCTTATTGAGGACTAAGCCTAACCATGTTGTCAGGTACCAGCACATTGTTTGTCCTCCTGAGGATTACAAAGGTTTCCAGTAAAAAGCTTATACATACAAAATAAAGCCTCACACTCTATTTTTTAAATCTGTTGGGTGAAGCAAACGCCTGAATAATGCAGTATTCCAAAGGTCAAAGTTAATAAGATGTAATGTCAATACACATTTATTGAAGTAATTGTTCTTGTTCTGTGGCTCCAGCAAGAGTCTTCTGTCCTCACCCTCCTGCTTGAGCCACTCTCACACCATAGCACTCACACCACATCATAAGAGAATAACGCCTCCCTTTTCACTGTTATATTACATTTTTACAGTAACATAACTTCTATTACCCTTGGTCCAGAGATTGCTAAAGTGTTAGATTCTAAAGTCTCTTAGGCTCTCTGGTGATTTCATTTAATAGTGTAGTCAAAACTGGTAGGAACTGAGTAGCTGCATGCTGACGTTAGATAAACTCTCATCTATCTTGATATTGTCCATGGCAAATCAGTGCAAAGGTTCTAGTTTTTTTCTTCTGCTAGTGCCAAATTTATTTAGTAAAAATGTATTAAATTGTTAAATCCTCTGCCAGCCCTCTGCACACACACCCACACACACACGCACGCACGTGCAAGTGCACGCGGATGCGCACTGTTTGCTCCTCCAGAAAATAATCTCAGCTGTTGGAGACCTGCAGCAGAAAGTTCTCCTCCTAACAATGAAACGCAGCATGGGAGATCTACCTTCTTTCAGAGTCCTCTCTGCCTCTCCACAGGAAGGGTGCGTGCTCAGGCTTAGATTGTGGCTTATTTGATCCTTAAACAGCTAAATCTTTGGCAAAGAATTTCTCACCAGTGGTACGTTGGCCGACTGGGTCATCGGAGATAACGGTAGATGAAGGAGGTGGATGCACCAGGAAAGCAACCATTTTAAAACCAACATGGATATTCCACAATCATTGACTGATGAAACGCTGTAATTCTGAAATGGCATCAGCAAAACTTTTCCCACCGAACTGGAGGTTTTTTTTACACCGATACTTCACAGCGTTGCTCTCAATTATTCATGAGACGCTGACAAATTACACACAGATCTCATTTTGATTAGAGAGAGAAAGAGTCAGATGAGCCCTATTTTCCTGTGAGGAAATGTTGAGAAAAGGGAGAATAATGTTTGTCCAAAAGAAGTGTTATATAAGAATGCAGTAGGTGTCATAAAAAAATACATTTGATGACTTTGATTAACAACTGTGTTCAAACTCTGCGTGTGTGTGTGTGTGTGTGTGTGTGTGTAATGACCTGCCGGTCTGTTGACCTGTGTGGAGTATCACCTCTAAAAAGATGGAATGTTGGAAATGAAGTGACAGCAGTGAGATTTGAGGACGCGGGTCTGTGGAGTCGCTCCCACAGACCTCTGTCGTCTCTGCAGAGACAACCAAGCTAGCTCAGCCCGCTGCAGCTGCAGATGTCACCTGCGGAGGTCACACCCAAGTTCTTTCACTGCCTCAAAGGACAGAGCGATTTCATGTTTAAAAACTAGTCAGTCAGTTAAAAAAAAACCATCAGGAGGTAAAATATTTCATGAAAAATATCTACAATCTTTAGTAAATGGCGAAGAAATTAACTTTAGCTCAGCAGCTCTAAAAAATAAAAAATAAAAATAAATTTTAAAAAAATGAACCAATATATCTTTCTGACACCAAAAATGACCCAACAGAAAAAGACGAGCAGAACATTCCCAGCATGCCTTTGACACTCACAGCCTCTGAAGAGTTTTCTGTCTCTATTGTGAGTCTGGAGTAGCTGCTTCACATGTTCCCAGCAGTTCAGTGAGGGATGTTTGGGCATGAAGGCTGGGCCTTTGTGGAGAGAGCTGCAGGGCAGCAGAGCATGGCTCTTTTAGAATTTGATTTATAATTGGGAGTCGTGTTTACATCAGCTCTCCAGCCTGTGCAGCACAGAGAGCAGTTCATAGTGGAAAGACTGGCGAAAATGACTAGGCAAGATGTTTACATTTGTTTGTGTGTCATTTTTTTGTAGAACGGCAATCCGAAAGGGAGGCACTGAAATGCTAAATTGCATGTGACAGTTGGGAAATTGACCACGTTTTAAAATTTGAATTTTGAGAAGACGGACCGAGCTGCTGGTGGAAAGTAATGAGCAATTATCACAGTTGGTCTGCTTTGTATAATTGCACATCACAGACATTTATGGACATGCCACAAAAAATTATTCTCATTCAGTGCCAGTGCCTCTGACAGCACAATTCACAAAGCAACAATGACTGGCATCTGATGTTTTTCTAAAAAAAAATGACAAAATATGTTTCAAAGTCCACCCACACCCTGCATCCCTCGGGAAAGCGTGTACATTATTCCAAAAATGATACTAAGTTGTTCCAAAAATGGTTCCCAAATATTTACAAAGGCAACATACTGCCAGAAAAACAGCCTCCAACAGACTGAACCTTTGTCAAGACGAAAGGGCTTTCACTGCAGGTGAAAAACCTCCTAGATAGCTGCACCCACCCAGAAAGATCCCAGTTTCCAAAAGGAAAGCTTGAAATCGCCAATTAAGAGGTAATAATATGCAGTACTAACGTGCAGACAATGGCTCCCTCGCTGGGTCTCAGGCTCCCCTCTTTTCTAAGTTAGGAATAGACTTGATTATGAGTCGATAGATTGTAATTTACTGGTTTTCTGTGATTCTCCAGTTCTCAGTAACAGATCTCATCTGGCTCTTGTCTCATTATTTCTGAATTCAATCAACACCGAACATGCAGGTCATCTATACATTATACATAATCATGCATGTCACAGGTTTGCTCTGTAAAGCCAGCGAACAGTTAAATATGAAACATCTACGCTGTTCATTCAAGGAGCTGACGTTTAACATGGCAGTATGCTCTGTACATTTCTGTATCAGTTCAATTATTCACGCTGTTGGAGAACGATCGTCTGGGCCTACACCTACACACTGCTCCTGCACACATACCACTTGCGCAAATGTTGTTTTTCCACCCATATTCATCCATTCATTCAAATTGTGCAGTAAATTGCCTGTTAACCGTGTCATGGCCGCATTGACGCTTCAGCAGTTGCAACACTGACTCATTTGTGTGGCTCATGAGAGTGCTGAATTTTAGGCATTAGGCCGTATGTTGTGTACCGGGAGCAGTTTCCTTCTCGTCATGATGTTATTGAGTCATCGCTGATACTAGAGACTGAAAGTTAACACTAATGTACAAGATGTATAAGAGGGATCTGCATTAAAGCAGGATTGTGGATCTGTCAGTTTATCAAATTAGGACCCCCAAGGGACCGTATTTACTGCCCTTGTGTGCAGAATGCAAATGTAAAATGAGTGGAATTTTCCTTTATGACTCAATTTGTCAAATCCAGCTTAATGACAGAATGTCAATTGTTTTAAAAGGCAGAGAGCGCCGCCAAGCGGCGACTCTAGGTTTTACACATTAATAGTGACTGACGGGACAGATTTGGGCTTATGTGGGATAAAATGTCTCATCTTAGATCAAATGCATCATCATTTTGTCACAAGAGGAACAAGTACATAGAAGGTTAGGTGAATATACTGTAAGCACGCAACAGTGTGGCTTTAGAGCAAGTGTATTGGGGAACTTTTTAGATTTGTCCATTTATTTTTTAACCGCCAACAACGTAGAGACATCATAAATAAGGAATTCAAAAAAGACCTGTTTTATGTCTTTAACATGTTTTGACAAGTTTAAGAAAATAGTTTACTACGTTCACACACAAATTAAAATGAGCTGTCACGGGGCAACATTTGTAGGTTTCTTACAGTAAAAAATTTCCAGCATGAACTGATGCTCTGACTTAATGGAGTACAAATTAGGCCTCGATCGAATTTCAGCTACAACATCACTGATGTCATCATGTCTTGTTCTTCTGTTGATCAAGATGATAGAGCAGCCAGAGGGGCTGAGAAGCTCCTCTCTTTCTAGAGCTAGCAGGTCAGGAAGGTACTGCCGGGGGTCATGATCCATCAGAATAAGACTGAACCCCTCCTTTGCTTCGTTACCAGCTCCCAGATGGGGACGCAAGGTTGGGATGGCCTCGGCTGAACTGGATGTCAGCACCTGGAACTGCAAGGAATCAGAGAAGCAGGGGAGAATGTAAAATCTTACAGTCTCATTAACATTTTATACTCCTTTCTCTTTATGCACCTGAGGGTGTTTGAAACCAGCTACTAGAAGGATTTCCTCCCCTAATTCTGCTGTCACAGGGTCCACCTCCACTGTGACGAGTCTGCCAGCTGGGGGCAGCAGACGCAGCAGGCGGACTGAAGTGTAGCCACAGTGCATCCCCAGCTCCAGCACCAAAGACGGACCAGCCCGCATCACTGCCTGATCGAGCACTGCAGCTGAGACAAAGCAGAGGTGCAGAGGTACTGATGAGCAGCGAGCTGCAAGCCTTTCCCATTTACACAGGTGGTTGGGACCCATCTTGCATTAACACATACATACACATATAAATACTGCAAGTTCTTTTCTCATAATGCTCCTCATTCATAAATTCTGAGGCATACTCACACATCTGGGGACTAATACAGAGGGATGGGTGTGTGTTGGCATAAAGGTCAAAGGTCTCCAGGACACTGTCAGCTTTGCCATGGGTACAACTGGAGAACACATAGGCCTGGGTGCTCCTCACACACACTTTCCTGCGCAGCAGTACCCTAAGTGTCCAGGCCAGAGCTTGACGATACAGAGCTGTGATGTGTCCACTGTACCGAATGAACGCCACAACGATGGTGGGAAACAGAGGGATGGAAACTGCCATGAGCCACATGTCAAAAGTGGTGAGGAAGACTGGAAGGACTGAAAGAGGAAATGTGATGAGCTGGAGCAAGGACACAGTAAAGTAGTAAAATGTCTCTGACACCACCTACAGGCTTAATGTGTGTACTGCAGTTGACATGGCCTAGTTCTTTGTATTTTTCAACAGATAAATCATCAACACAGTGGAAACACACCTTCAGAGTAGTAAAGATACACAGTACCTCTTAAACTTCTACTGACAGCACGGAAAAGTCACGCAGTTAGTTAATGTACACAACACACGTGACACCAGGGCAAGACTGCTAATGTAGCAGCAGCAACAATAACGATAATGTAACAACAATAATAACAAATATCTGTAGAGGTTGATACTTACTGAGCTTTCTTGTGTGGCTGCTGTCAAACACAGATTAATCTACTCACAGGCAGCTTGGTTTTGGTGTCCAAGCAACAGTCAGCTCAAATTGAAGGTGTAACAATAATGGAGGAGTGGTAGGATTGAGTACACGCCCACAAATGCGACCTGCACGCGTGACGCTCTCCCCTCACGCTTCAGTAAAACTTGATTTCTCCACAAGAGGGCAGCAAAGACAAATGTTATCAATTATTCTTTATATAGACTATCACCCAAAAACTATGTTGTCTAACTTCAGAGACTTTAAACCAATTTAAATGCAATGAAATCACAGTTGTTATTGATCAGTGTTGAGGTTAATGGCTGTCGCACATCTTTTAGATGTGTCATTGAATTCTCAGCTCGAAGAGCTCCGAAGGGTAGGTCCCCTCATTGGCTGTTCGGGGGTTGAGGGCGAGCTTCTGGGGCATTGAGAGAATCAGTGCGGGATAAATGAACTGCCAAGCGTTAAGTTAATCAGAAATAACAAGGTCAATACCGGAAACACAGCTAACATGGTAACCAAAATAAGAGCTTATAATAGCGGCGCTGGGAGGGACTTGGAGTTAATAACCTTAATTATTGATTGCATAAACCTAAGATATTTAAATAACGTTAAATAACATAAATATCGCAAAACTGCGCGTGAACAGTATATCACTGTAGTCTTATAAGCCTATAAACATTTAAATAGCTCTAAATGTATTTATTTTTTATTTTATTTTATTTTTTTATATTTTCTAAAATTCTTGTACATTATTTTTTAATTTTATTTATTTAATTCTTATTCCTTCTTATTTTCTGCTCTGTATGCCACCGCTGGGACGCTGCAATTTTCCCATTGCAGGATAATAAACATATATTCTGTTCTATTCTAAATGTAAAGTTACATGGAATCTCACAAAGAGGACCAATAAAGTTGGGGGGGCTTCGAAAAAAAAATCACTGGAGTTTGGATCGTTAATATAAATCATCATTTATTGCTTCCCTTTTGGCTTTATTCTGTCGTTGTTCTTAAATGTGTTTTTTATGCTTTTATTTTATTCATCATAGCGGAAGCCGTTTTTACACTATGACTGCCTTTACGGAGGCTATCTGCGCTCAGACTTCAAACAGGAGCGACACCGGGGAGACGGAATTGTCTCGGCGGTGTGCTGCTGCTGCCAGCCCCCCCATCCGACAGCGAGCTGATCGACGCGGCTCTCAACGAACTGCGGTGGAATAACGCAGCGCTCAGCTGCCTTAAAAACTTCAACAGGCTTTAATAGGTGCAAAGCAGAAGCTTCTGTTCGATGGCAAGTCCGGCTGCAGACATTGGACCGCCTCATCAGCATCACCCTGTGACCGACTCGGCCGCAGAATCCGCGTTTCTGGAGGCACAGAAATGGATAGAGGTGAGCGCCATTACCAACACTTCATATTGTGCACCGTCGCATTGCAACTTAGTCTTGTGACTGCACAGACTTGATTTGATCTAATTCCCCCCCCCCCCCCCAATCACCTGTTGAAAGTATATCTGCAATAACTGATTCATAAATTTAATAAAGATCCTAATTATACATATATGTTCATTGATTATAATGAACATGTTGCCCAGTGAAGTGTCATTCGAATTTATTAATTATCAATCTGTATCATGAATCTGCGTAAAATATTGACTAAAAGCACCCAAAGCCACTAAATTCAGTTGGAAGTTTCACACTCTGACAACTATTTCCTTTACATCAGTTCATAACACAACATTCTATTGCATTCATGTCATAGTTGCATTGGCTCCTGCGGCTGTCTTTAGCTGCTTTGGGAGGCTGCTATTCTTGTACAGTAGCCATGCCTGCAAATGTGGGCCCCGGTGTGTGTGTGTGTGTGTGTGTGTGTGTGTGTTTGGCTGAAAACAATGAATGCATCATGTGGAATGGATTTTTGCCTCGGCGAGGGCCTGGCAAACAATGATCACACAAACGAGGTTTTGTTCTGCGAGAATTTCAATCACGGCACTTTGCCTGCCCCCAGTGCAATTGACTTTGTCATCCTGCGGTGGGCTGTGCTCTTCGCAGCGATGATGACTGGCCTGATACTCTGCTGCGTGTGGCTGGAACGCGGCCTCGGCTTTGTAGCAGAGGTGATGCCGTCCCCCAAACCCAAACCCCTCACTGACATTAAACAGAACTCCTGATGCACTGAACGCCTGGTTTCCGAGTTCTTGCTCAACCTTGATTCACTTTTCCAACCACACGTTAGTCAGCATCATGTCTTTACCATTTAAATGTCAGAGATTGTTATAAATCTTTTAAATATATGACAGGCTTCGGCTTATTGTACAACCTAGGCTGCATGATGGGATGATTTTGTTGGATGATGCATCTGGAAAGCTATCCACAACATCTGCTTTAACAAACAAGCCTGTTTTTAGATGGGAGTTGGAAGGTTTTTAGTATGGGCGACAGCAGCTGTGATTCATCGGCGCTTCTCTCTCAGTTTACCTTTATCAAAAATGTGCTGCTTCATGTTGTTTGGACGTCACATTTAGACATATTTTAGGAATTTTGTTTATCTCATGATTTAGTATGTTTGCAATCTGCTGCTGTCTTCAGAGCAATCGAAACCCTGCAACTGACAGCTTCTCTGGAAAAAGGAGCACCAGGTACGGTTCCAGGCCTACTTTGCAACAGCAAACTCCTTAGAGGAGCACAGCAAATCTTTAAAAAGCCACTACTGCCCTAGAATCTGTGAGACACAGCACTGTAGGTGCTGTTGTTCCTCTCTCACCACCTCAACCATGTGGACTGATTCAGTTGCCCTGCAACACCAGATGAGAGTGTGTCGCCGCGGGAAACCGGAGACAGGTCACTGATTCCCACATCACAGCACGGCAGCATCATGATGCCAGAACTCAAAAATGGTATCATGGCTATGGAGAGCTCTGCTGGAAATCCGAATCTGTGCTGAAGTCTGTCTATTTGTTGTTTATTTGTTGCAGTGTGATGATTTAAATGGCTGAGAGGTCAGGCTGTTGTGGTCAGTTCAGGTCTGTCTGTAAAATGTTACACCTGGAGAACTTCCTCTTCTCAACATGCCAAGATCATTATCATAAATGATGACCTTTAAAACTAATGTTGATCTCATCTTTAAGATAGCTGATATTTGGTTTTATACTATTTATTTAATATTTAGGTATTCTAAAGTCTTATGTATCCAGTGAGATTGTTTCTGTTTTCCGAGCTCTCTTTCTAACTGCAGCAGCCCCCCCCCC
>BJFM01000695.1:21858-47463 GCA_016586285.1 Arothron firmamentum | reverse complement strand
ACACACACACACACACACACACACACACACACACACACACACACTTAAACAATGACGTACTTGTCAACGAAAGCCTCCCAGTGTTGGTCCAGATGGGACTTTATAAATACACGCACATGTGGTTAGAGGTGATCATGTGGTGGATTACCAGAGTAGATGAGAGATTAGCTCCCTCTTTGTCCGCTGTGCGTGTTTGTATGTTCATGCAGTCATTTAAGAATCATAATTCAACCTTAATCCTTTTTTTTTTCAGCAGCTGACTTTCAATGCAGCGTCACAAGATGACATAAATATGGGTATAAGATGACATAGCCTTGGAATATAAGGATATAGAGTGGATTGAGTACTACCCTGTGATTAAAATACCGCCATATTAACACCTTATAAGAGTCTAGAAGGATGGATTATATTCCAGCCTCAGCTGGTGATCAAGGTGCTTTGGCCTCCATTGGGCAGCAGTGGCGTAATCATTGCTCATTTTTTTTCTACTTCCACCAGATTCATGCTGTTCACTCCAGCAACGAATTAAACTAGCTGATGGATGGAATTGTAAAACAGTCATCAAGTGGATCCCTCCAAACATATGAGCTAGGCATTCTGGGTGTTTCATTGGCTTCATGGCTTTGTTGACACGGCCGACATCTGTGGGTGCACGTCTGGCTTTGACAAGGTGAACATGTTCATCTTGTTCAGCTGTCAGGTCTGTGTGTTCGTGCTCTGAGAGAGAAAAAAGAGCCTTCAAGGAGGAGACACACACACACACACACACACACACACACACACACACACACACACACACACACACACACAGTGTGAGGATGAAGGCAGTACAGCTGGTTGTATGCCAGGATATAGTACAAAGGGTCTCAGCATCAGAAAACCTGCTAATAACGGTAAACCTGACAGACTGCTTTTGACACCATGGAATAGAGTATAGATTTTTGTTGGCAGGCATTTTTATCTGTCAGTATCATAAACATCCTATTTTCCAGGACTTTTAAATTAGTGCTTGTATAGTGGTTAAATGTTTAATGGATGTAAATAAATGAAATATAATCTAATTGTTTTGGCTAAAACTTTGTTCTTAACATTTGTTAGATGAAACAGCTGCCTCATGTAAAGCACAGCATGTTAGAGAAGTGCCAGAGTTACTTTGAGTTTGTCTTCCTTTGACCTTGAAAGACATGCTTTTTTTTTTTTGCTTTTTTTTTTCGTGATGAGGCAGCCGTCGCCTAAAAGGAGACCAGGCATGTAAGTCCTCTATAGATCAGTCAAGTTAACCCAAATGCAAGTTGGATTTTAATTTCTACTCCTCTCAGCCATCTCGGCCTGTTCCCTCCCAGCCTCGTTCTCTAATCTGTCTGCAGTTACAGCTACACTGCTCTCTGCAATCGCTTTATTGATTATTTAGTCATCAAAAATATGGGTCATACCCATATGTGTGTGTGTGTGTGTGTGTGTGTGTGTGTGTTTCACTCAAGTTTATTGGCTTTAGTGCTGCTGTAATTTGAGCATTATCATGAGAGAGTTAATGTACAGAATCTAGCCATGGCACTCTATGAAATAAACAAAACAGATGAGATGTGACTCAAGTGTTAGTTCTGCTCTGGCATATGGGACCATTGATGGATACATGCACTGATGCCCCTGCAGAGAGGATCTTTCTAATTGGGTCATGCACGATGAGCCGGTTTCTGAGGTGAGAGTCTGGGGAGCTGGACTCTTTCTGACTACCGAGGGAGCTGGTGAAATCCACACCGGATGGCAAGTGAACTGACAGTCGCATAACTCCAGTCTAATTCCATTTTGTCAAGCACAGAATTTTTGGTTGAGGGTTTGACTTGTCTAATTGTGTTTCTTAAAATGCCTGACCTGTGCCAAGATGGAATCAAAATATCTCCTCCGTAGTTTGTATCAAAAGTGTTGCAAAATGAAGCGCTTCCCTCAGCCTTTTTAGGAAGAGGCACATCCTTAAACCGCAAATCGTTGAAATCCCAGTTCAAAATTCTCTTCAAGGAAACAAGATCTGTCACTTTTTTTATTTTTTTATTTTTGACACTGCATGGAACCGGATGACTGAGATCTGCCGTGAATGGAGGCTTTCAGTACAGTGTGGGATGGACGCCATTGTCTCATGCACATGCTTCTGTGCCCACACACCCCAAACATTCCTGATCCGAACCACATGTATTCAGACACACTGGGACACACTCACAGAGTGACACCCCCCCTCCCGCACAACAATGCGTGCTGTCACTGCACTCTGCAAAAGTGACACAATCGACCCTCAGCTGACTGGGTTTGTCTGAACTGGGCTGCATGATGCAGCATTGCTGTACCCATTGTGACATTGTGACGATGTAATAGATGCATTCAACTTAAACTAAGCCCATTATAATATATAGTTTTAAAAAAGGAGCAAATGAAAATAACATTTTTGGTCCATGATCTCGTCTCTGCAGGCCTTATGCTTCACAGCTCAAATATTCACATAATACGTCATATATTATTATTTTCATGAGAATCCAGGTGTTCTTTCCTGTTTTTGCTCACAGAGTTTTTCCTTATGTAGTCTCTAACCAGACAATCACAGAGCCAATTTGGGAATTTTCTTGACATTAATCACATTTACACAGATTTATCAGTAAGATCCAGAAATGGAACAACAGGTCCAGGCAATAAATTTACATCCTTCATAGCCAGAATGCTTTTGAATTGTCTGAGCCTCTGTAAGATTCTCATGGTGCGGAATAGACAGTTTTGTTTTTTCTTCAGAAGAATGTGTTTTGGTGGTCTCTCCATTTATTGCATTTGTTGCTGAATTTATGTCCACACTTGTAAAATATACCATTACTAATAAGTGTAAATGCACATCATTGGAACCATCCCATAAATCTAGTTTCAGCCGATGTTAATAGTAAACCTGTCTCTAGACTTCTTTCAGCAGAATTCCACCCACACCTCAATGCAGAACGTGAGATAACATGTGGATAAAAAAAGTAAGCACAGGCTTTTGAATGGTGCAAAATAGTGGTGATTCTACACCATGGAAGTATTTCTGTACATTTCTTCTGCTTCGCATGGTTCGGGTTTTAGTTTCCACCGAGAAGACAGCCACTCACTGTCTGACTTTGTACAGTGGGATTCCTGTTCTCTCTGACTGCTGCGAGTTAGACTCTTGGTTAACAACAGCAGGAGGAGATCTGTAGGGCCCCATCAGGCCTGGACCGACGCCATTTGTGAAATTTCCAGTCGGAGGATATTTATTAAGTTTTACTCTTTGATTGTGACCTGCATTGCTGGCTCTCAGACAGATTAACTCCATTTCATCCAGTCCTATTAATTCAGTACCATATGTCTTCTTCTCTATAGCATCTTATTCAAAATACTCCAACTGTACACACAACTTATGTCTATTTATTAAGAGTCTCAGCAACTGACCAGAGGAATAGCTTAGATTACACCACTGGTCTTTGTGCAGTTATCATCATCTTACTGATAACAGAAGATAAAATTTAATCCTGACTAATTTGTTTAATTGCCCACCTCCGCAGAGTGTCCCAAAGTCAAATTATGGCAGGTATTTGGCAGCTTCCTTGCATCTGACACCATTTGTCAAAATAAACTGAATGTTCATCTGTATATGTGCACAAACTGTACAGTCATTAACTCAAAAGTAGTAAAGATCGTTACACTAAAAAACTTAATTCATTACTTTATTTTAAGGTTTTAAAAGTGAACAGAAAAAGAATGTTTTTCCTCATCCTAGCTTCTTGGACAATTCCAAAATTTGACTAACGAATCAGCTCGATTCATTTGAACATAATGACCAATCTTTTTGGCGTAGGATTTCCTAGTTTTTTTTACATTTAATAAATGAAAACTTGTAGGAATGAATTTAATCTGTCACATTTAGACGATAATGTATCCCTTCAGGAATTTCTACAATCCCCTACCCCCTGGAAGGCATCACAATGGCAGGATTTCTGTGCATTCCAGGTTAGGAAAGGCTGGACATAGTGCTTCCTTTTCCTAATTGGATCTCAGGGCTTGGACTGACAGATGCATCTGTTCCCTGGAGTGATAGAGGAGCGGTTTCTTTCCATGTGTGTATGTTGTGTATGTTGGTGTGAAATAAGCACATCAGTGGTTTAGGAATGGTAGTTTGTACTTTAACGCAAAAGGAAATGTAAGGCGAGATCATCCGAACAAAGCTTAAACATTCCACTTGTAATGAAAAAAATCCCTGTTGAATGAATAGTCGTGTTTCATTACAGGTGAATGTGTCAACATATGTGAACTATAACATGCTAATAACAACAACAACAACACATCCCACCCGCTCCAGTGTTGACACAGTATGTTTCTGAAGCTCCTGATTGGTTCCGCCTCGGTAATGAAAGGACTTTGTAATGTGACAAAGTGAGGGCATGTCTAAACCTGCACGCTAAACAAAACAGATCTTATCACATTGAGGGTTTGTTTTGGCTGTGAGACAGAATTCTCGTTCTGGAAATGACAACATTTCTCGTCGTTATCTTCCTTGTATTTGCTTGGATGTGTTGAACCTGTTGCTTAGATGCATTATTCTTTAGTCTAAGCTGAAGTGTGTGTTCAAGACTAATTTTTAGATGCTTTAATTAGACAATTGCTCAGAAAAACAGATAGCCAGATAATGCATTCAAAATGCATGTGCATACTCACCTTTTACTCATTTTGCCAATAAAAGTTGGATCATTACCTCTTCATCAAAGTGTGACCCCAGGTACAGTACTTACTCTAACTAATGCGTAGTAGGTGGAGGCCGGGGTGTGCGACCGTAGATTCCAATGCCTGCCGGCTGCATCTCAGCCTGGAGACTAACAGGCAGGATATTGGAGACTATCGGAGGCCCCGGAAAAGCCTCACTGCTTAGAAAGCTTAGGTCAGAGCACTCTTGTTGACACGGAGATACTTTCTCTGTGATCTTGCAGAGCTGTGGGGGGTTGTCGCTAAAATCCTGGATGGGCTGTACGCGGTGGTAAGACAGTGTGTTTTCCATAGCCACATAGACATCACTGGCGGGTTGTTTATGTTGGAAGGCCTGATTTGTCACCACAAAGGCACTTTTTAGATGATAGAAATGAAAAGTGAGTATTTGGGCTTGATGATCTTTTATTAATAGCTAAATTAAAGGTACTGTTTGTGCCATTAAAGGAGGTTCCAAGAGTACTTGGACCATCTCCTCAGATGGTATTCATTCTCCCCTCACAAATCACTAAAAGCTAATTTTCCTCAGCACAATGAACTCTCTATGACCATGTTTCTCTTCAAGTAGTTTCCTGTTATCTTCAAAAACTACATTATAAGTGACATCCGGCTGCTTTATGGTGGCCATACATGATGTATTATTTTGTGGTCAAAGTTAGGTTTTTATTATTATTATCCCTGTTGGCTCATTTACAGATTTAAATGAAGTATAACCCTGTTTGTATTCTGATCCCCGTTCACATCTGGATTTATGAAATGGTAAATGACTGTTAGCACCACCTTACACGTAAACTTGGAATGTGTTTCTGTCGTTTTTATTGTCTTTTTTTATTCCTGAAAAGTGCAAAGCAGCCTTTCGTTCTCCTTCCTTTCTCCTCATGTGGGATCATGGGGCTTTGCTAAGCCTGCAAGATAATATGGGGAGAAAAACATGGGAGGGAAGAGTGGTGCAACTGAATTGCCCCAGTAGGGGCCAGGAGTGGGGTTAATCCACAACCCAAACACTGTTCCATTATCTAATCGTGGTGGAAATGAGAAGGACTGGCTCAAATGCTAACATTTATTTCAGGACAAGGCCATTTTGGTTTGTATCTAATCGAGGAGGCTTTATCAGGAGTTAAGGGGAGCATGGGGGTATAAAGACTGGTATGCAATGTCAGAGTTTAGATTCGGGTGTTTTAAGCTCTAGAAAAACACATTTGCAAATAAACGAGTCTGCTCTGCCTTAATGTCACCGTTGTGATTTCAGTGTGGCAGCACTGCGTGGTCATGATGGAAGGTCTGTGTGTGCCAACCATTCTTAACATTCTTTGTTTAAGCGTGGTGCTTCCAGCACTCCAAGCAGCTCTTATTGAAACATTACAATCCTGAGAAGAAGTGACATTTACTGACACGTTACTGCAGGAGGCACATTTGCTAAGAAAGTTGTTGAGTAATCATCACTGGAACAGTGACAGATATGATTTTAAGGTTTAAGGTGTGTCTTTCTTTGAAAGACACACTGTTTGATTTGTGGAATTTTATGTTGAACGTTTGGGTATATTTCCATTATTAAAGCCCAGTGTGAGGAAGAACCTGTCTAAATGGGGGGGGAAGGTAACAAGGCTGTTCTGAAAACTATTGAGAGCTAGACTGCACAACAAAGAGCAACAGTTTAAAGAATACAGTAAATGTGCTCATGATGAAGGAAAAACTCAGCCCTTCCATCTCAACAATGGGCTTTCTTTGAGTGCATTGTTCAGATGATTCTAAACTGATGTCATGTGTTTACCTCCTTGTCCTCCACTTTGATGAAAGGCAGATTTACCTTCACCTGGAATTTTTAAAGCTGATTCACAGCATACTTTAATGTCATTTGTCACCCGCAAATTAACAGGTTGTACCTCTACATTCTTTGACTGAACTGAACAAAAGTCGTGGTTCAACATCTGAACTTGTGTGTTGTTAGCATTAGGAAGTATTGGGGACATTTATTTCGCCGAAGTAAGGAGTTAGAACAGTGTTATGGCCTGGACTACTATTATATACTATACTATACTATTATATACGACTAAACTATCAATTTAACCCTAAATTTTGGTCACTGTAGGCTTTGAAACTGTAATAATCAGGCCCCGTGCACGTTGTCAGCTGACTAAACTGTGGTCAGGACTAAGCTGTCAATCATCTCCTTGTGTCTTAGAGAAAATATGAAAAAATTACATTTGCTAAACATGTCACCTCTTTTTGGATGACTGGTGAGTAAAGTAGCTAAATTTTGGTTGCATTTATTTTTATGCTACCTTTGTTCACCTAAAATTCCCAGTGAACATATTTTTATAACTATTCTTCTTTGTGCCTATACTCTTATTGTATTTTTATGTTTGCACGTGTATTTTAATTTGTATTTATCCTCACAGGAACCGGTCTTCCAGGTGTTCTCTACATTTATGGTTTGGATATTAAAAGCCAAGGCCTTGGCACACAGTTGGTCCGACTGTAGAGACAAAGGTGTGGAAACCGCTTAGCTACAGTAAATCTGTTCTGGTAGCTGGAGCTGATTCACACAACGGAATCCCCAAGGTCCTGTTACTGCTCTGTTTCTAATTTAGTGTACAAGCGAGACAGCTATGGAAACAAGGAGACTGCCCTGAGTTTAATAACATAACCAGTAATGCAAATTAGTGAGGAAAAAATACATTTTAGCATGAATCTGTGGCTTCCATTGTCGTAATTTTGCCTCTGTGTGATTTCACTGACTCATTCAAGTGTGTGGGGGGGTTTTTTTGTATTTATTTATTTATTTGTTTGTTTTTGCTGGCTGTGAACTGCTACTGGCAATTAGTTCCTTAATACATCTGATGAAAACTTGACCCTGTTTTTGTACTTGGACCCACTTCACAGTCAACACTGTTCCTCTGGTCAGATTAAAGATCTATGATGCTGAGTAGGAGTAAATGATGAGTAATTGGGGATTGTGTAATGTTTCCCACGGCAACAGCTCTGCTCTCAGGGAAGCGTGAATTTATTTCTGACAACGTTCCAACAGTCCTACAAACACTGTGTGTACGGTTGGTCTTACTCTTTTTATCGCTGAATACAAGAACAGATGGCCTCTTCATAACACTCTTTCACCGTCATAATAATTTTTTTGTTGTCTTTTTGATAAAGAACTATGTGATGTTTTTGCAGCTTTGAAAGAAACCAAACTCGACCACCAACAGAGATGACGCTTGCGTCTCTACTGGGATCCCTGTGGTGGTGATGGTCATGGCAGAATGCAGTGTTATCAGTATCAATTCTACTTTTCATCCTTCAGGAGTCCCATTTCTCTTGAAGCTAGTCTTGATTTTTATCTTTTTACTGTGAAAACTTAATGCTGTGTCAGCAGAAGTGATTGGCTTCTCTGCTAAATGCCTGATTTGATGTCTACAATACTGCCCAAATTCACTTTATATTCAGCCTCGAACTTGAAAACAACACCAGTGACAAAAATAATGCATTAGCAATCTTGTTAATGTTTCTTTCTTTAACAGACCTAAATTCTGTTTGAATGGCCGTGCTCTTTTTTCCCCTACAGTTATTTAGGAGGAGTTTTAGCTCTCTTACCGAGCATTAACAAGACTATTGAGCCAATGCCAGAAATAATGTAAACATGCACTGTCGAACCCACGCGCATCATGTTGGATCTTACGCAACACACTTAAGGCAACACCTTGTAGATTTGAATGCTGCTGACTACAAAGCAAATGTGGCCACACGGCGTCTGCTCATGTCTGAGCATGACACGAGCACATGTCTGTTGTGCCCCCTCAGCCCTCACAGCAACTTCAACGCAGGGCCCAGCGGTAAATGATGTTTTACTTCCACAAGTCACAATCCAGGCCCCCTTCACTGTATTTGTATTTTTAATTTTTTTTTTTTTTTGGTAGTTTTAAATGTAGTTTTACTAATTTTACAGCTGCTTGTTTCTATGTACTACCCATTAATTTCATTATAATAAGCGCATACGTGATAAGTGTCAGTACATATACTAAACAAAGCTGATTGTCCAAAATATTCTGTAAAATAGAATCATTTTTGAGAATACTTAAATAACTCTCTTTATCACATTCATTAACAAAGGTTTAGGGAGTTTTGCAGTCAAGCTTGGTGCTCAAATTCTATTTCATGCTGCGTTATCTTTCACCCTCAGACAAACGTTTGCAGAAGCTGATGTTGCTTCTCTCAGGCTCACTCAGGTTCATGTGTGGACATCGTTTCTCTGCGCAGGACGATGATGATGATGTTTGATCATTAATGCATGAACATGAATTTGGCTTGGAAGAGTTTCAAAGGGGAAGGAAATAAAAAGCAGGGGGATTTGAGCTACTCATCACCAGTTGTTTGTCCAACAATGTAGGCAACATTCCAATGAAAACAACAGAGGCGACACATTCCTTCATTTAATTGAGTAAAACACAATTCAGCCCACGCTATTCAGACGGTTCCAGCGTTTTTTGGATGTGTCTTTCAGTAGTGTTGTTTTACTGTTGTAGTTGGATAAAGTGTAGCATAAAGCATCAGAAACCATAGGCACAAAAATCTGCTCAGTCTGTCAGGCTGCGTCACAAACTACACTCGATCTTAGTGGTGCAGTGTCTTTTTTTTTCTTTTTTTTATGTGGCATTTGCATGATGGCATGTGTTCACTAAATACTCCAGTTTCCTCCCAGTTGACTGGAGTCTGTGTGACTGGTGTATTCACCCTGTGATTAAAAGTGCTTCATGTGTCAATTTTGTCTTCAAGTAAATGAAGAATGTGAATGTACATTTAAGTGAACACTTTATATGTGAAAACATTTCCTTTTCGGTAATTTAAGGTGCCTTTAGCAAGAAGAGCAATGAAATTTGCGTGACTCATTTATTGAGGAGATTCTAAATCAAGGTCATGTACCCATGCTGCAGATATAAATGTATCTAGGCCACCCAATCTTCACTAGGATGACTGCTCGCAAAATTTTTCTAAATAAAATAGAAAATAATATATGAATTGCATTAAACCCCCTTGGTTTTAATTACTCTTAATGAGGTCTCATGGAAAGAGGTAAAATGCAACATGAGTTTATCACTCATCCTATTTTCTGCTGTTAGCCTGCTGCCACAGAGCAGCACTTTCTTTTGTAAAAGAAGCCAAGAAGCTGACAGACTCACTAAGCCAGGCCAGTCATGCTATATTTCTGAACTTTCATTCCGCAGCTGTGCAAATAAATGTTTAAAAAAAAAAAAAAAAAAAAGACCTCTAAGGAAATCTAACCTTGTAATTGTTTTGGCCTCCAATGCAGCCGTCTGGAGTGCCCTCCCTTCTCTTGTTTAAGTGCAAAGCCTTTCCCCCTTTCTGTCAAAATAAATAGGCTGAATAGGCTGAAGCAGAACTGGTCCTAAAAGTCCTGCAGCAGCAGATTGGTGTGGGAGGTAAGTTGCTCACCACTGGTGTTGTGTTTGCACTCGAAACGTTTTTTTGCGCGTGGTCAAGATGTTCACCCGCATGACTGTGGGAGAAATGTCGGATCTTTCAACAGGTTTGCTACCCAAGTTCATCTGACCATTTTTTGCTGCCAAAGTTTAAACAGTTTTACAGATAAAAAAAAGCAGCAGGGTTGATGCCGTGCCCGCGCGGTATCACTCACATACAGGCAGAGACCAACCGCCCCATAAATCTCCTGTCACAGCTTATTAGCCTTCTGGAGCCATTTGGTTGGGATGACTGCAGCTTATGTCAAGCTTGTTAGTGTTTAGCGCTGTCAACCAGAGGGGCGCGGTATACGGCTGGCAGCTCTCCGCCACCTCACTGTACCATTCCCAGGATTGATTTTATCAAAGCAGCGTAAATAAATGTGACTGCGTTTGATTTTCGACCCAAAACAGAATGCTGTGTTTCTGTCTTGGCTGTAGGCTGTGACAGGAAGATGCTTTGGTGACAAGGATTTCAGAGGAGGGCTGGAGAACGGGATACTCTTATGCGAGTAAGTACCTTGTTTTAATTTCCATCTATCTTTCTATCATCAATATACAAATAATATGTTTTGTTCTATCATAAATGCTTCTATTTCATTCCTTTTTTTCAATACTCATTTAAGTCATCAACTGATCGTTCATTAATGTGTAATTGTGAGCATATTAAACCAGATATTTTTATTAGTTTTGGTGCTTTAGGGTCATTTGTTACACAGTGGTAATAATTAAGCACTTAATAAAATAAGGTTCAGTGAGTGGGCCGGTAGCTTTTGTGGCCCAATGATCTTGGACTGGGATCCTGTTAAACAGCAACAATTGAGCTCTTGGCGGTCTTCTCATAACGAGTTCGTAATGTGCTGAAAATAGACTGACACATGCAATGCTTGAGCTTTCTGTCCAATAAATTCCTTTCTGCCTATTTCAGTAACACAAACCCAGTGTTACACCAACCTTATTGTCAAAACATTACGTCCAATTTAACAGTGTCCCCACTGGGTCTGGAATTCAAGGAGCATCTAAAAGTACAATAGGTCTTCAGCCAAGGTGAAAGCTTTGTTTGATGTGTAAATGATTGTCTAAGAGAGCCTTTTGTAATTATTTTCTTTAATATTATCTAGCTGCAAGTTCTTTTATGTGCAAATGTGCTTTATTTCTATGTTTAAAATCAATCAAAAAGAAAGTTGATCAAAGGCATTCAGCATGCATACCTGCAGGAACAGGCAGATTCATGGTTAAATCAAGTGAAAATGAGGAGCTTAAACAGGAAGTCTTTCTAATAACAACTCGAAAGCTAGTGATATTAATTAAAGGAGATCAGGGGTCAAAGGTCACGCTAAATTAACATTTCACATTTTGTGAGCTTCTTATCAGGGTTGCTGTGGGAAATTTATTCTGTTTTAGTGCAAACATTCGGTTACTGTGATTCACCACCTAATTTTTATTTTATGATTCATTCTGCAGGAGTAAACACAGATGTGCTGAATATAAATCTCTGCCCTGGTTCAAATTTGTCGAAAATGTGTGAATGTAGTTTTGTTGTTGTTTTTTTTTAAGGCATCATTCATGTCTGAAATCTCAAACAGATTTATTTCAATCTTTCACAACATGTCTGTGAATAGATTTAGGGCTTTTTTTTTTTGGCTGTTTGGGTGCACTTCAAACTTTTCCAGTCTCGGTTCACATCAGGCGGGAGATACTGCTTTCCTCCTCCACATGCACGGTGTGTGACTGTGAGAACATCCCTCTCTCCAGGTTGTTGGATGTTATTCTGGGAAACAGTCAGCATAGCAGGAAATATCTGACTGATGTTCAAGTAGCTGAGGCCTCCTGGCTGACTGAAAGGATGAATTACACACATTTCAAGCGCAGGCTACCTCCTGGAATGTCAGAAATATCACAGGATGGGTGCTCGGGTGGTGTCTAATACTGAGCATTGAAGGCTGCAGAGACGGTGATAGCTCCTTCCCGACTGGTGAGGTTTTCCAGCACATGTGTTTTCCTTTATGTGTGCGCCACAGGAACGTCTTCACATGCAGACTTGACTGATTTGGAGTGTCTTGGAAGTAGTTAACAGCTCCCAGTGGGTGAAAGCAGAAGTTCTGAATCTCAGATCTCGTTTAGAAGCTGTTTTATCATAAGCCTTCCCCTCGCCTCTGTGGGAAGCTCTCAATTTTTTTTTTCTCTGCGTTTGTTCCTCTTCTTTTCTCCGAGGAGACACCCACAGTTTCGCTTTCTTCTGCTTGCTCTTATATCACTCTGCCTAGGCTTTCTTCATTATCAGCCATAGCTCAGATATCCTCTTCTCGGTCTTTGTGTGACAGATTGTTGAGCTCGATTAAACCTGGATCAGTGAAGAAAATCAACAGACTTCAAACCCCGATCGCTGGCCTGGTGAGTCCTTCAGCCTCACTTCTTTAGACAGTGATGTCTTTTTTTTTTTTTTCATATAGATGTGATGCCTGCATCCATTTTCCTCCATCATCTAACATGCCTAAGTTTCACATTTCTATATTTGATGCAGTTGAAAGGGTACTTTCATTGGATTCTGTGGGACAAGAATAATATCTGAACACACAGTCAGGGTTTAAAGAGCTTACTTTTCATCACTGTGGCTCAGATTTGAATGACAGTAACTTCTCATAAGACAGAATCATTAAATTAAATCTATTTAATTAAACTTTTCCTCAGCAGAATATGCAGGTAAATGTATCTCAGATCTGCCTCGTACTTTAGTGAACACGAGCTTGTGAGCTACAGTCACCGTGAAACATTCCATTAGATTACAGCGCAACACAGTGGAGCTTTTTCATGGTGACTTAAGGCTGTGGTCTGGATGAGGGGACTGTTCAGGACCATGGCTGGGGTGTGAACAAACACAAGTTGAGCAGCAAAGCCTCTCATTTTTGTTTTTCTTTTGGAGAACTGTTGACATATAATTAATGACAACCCTTTTTGAAGTTAAAATGCTAAAATTAAAATTTAAAAAAATCCCAGCTGCTGGTTTTGTTCCCTTCTAAACAACATAACTCTTTGTACACTGAAAGTTTCATAATGCTGGCTTTACTTCCTGAAGGTTTACAGGGATTTTTCTTTTTTTTTTTTTTCATCCCATGGCTCTGCTCAAAGAGGTGAGAAATGCATAAACAAGGGGTCTGCTGTTATCAGGCCTATCGTTATAAAATTTCGACTACTCCCCCTTCCTCTTCCTGTTGTGGGGTCAAGGGGAAAACGAGTCTCTGAGGGGACTGTGTTGGAACTCCGCTCTCCTGTGTGGCTCAGTGTTCACCTCAACAGGTTGGCTGTTCAGTGCCGCTCTGAGCCGCCCCTGGGCTGACTGGTGTGCTCACATTTACAGCCTGTAAACAAGGCAGGTAGTGGGAGAAGGCAGCCAAGCTGAGTGGCACCACATTGGCTTAAAACACATTCTTCTTGTCGCTTTTACATTGGTTATAATTGATTTCCCTCGAGTCTCCCTCTGCCGGATTCAAGAACCAAATCAAGATTTTGATCACTGACCTTGAAAAACTTGTTAAATGTATAACAGATCAGTGATATAAGTGTATTTCTGATTAAAGGTCAAGGCCATCTTAGGCCTGAATCTATTATTTAATTATTTATATGTCCTTACTACCTCCTAATCTTTCTCCAAACACAATCAGCTGTCAGTCATTTCTATGTGGTAGATGCCCAGTTTCCTGTGGCTGTGACCTCCAAGTGACCACAATGTTATTCGCATGCTCACACTCACACATTCACACGCACACGTTAAATGATCCTGTAACTGCTAAATGAGCCTCTTTAATGGTCTGTTGACTCTGTTTATTTCTATGTTTGTTTTTGCAGACTGGGTGAACCTGCTAGTGGAAAAAAACATGTTTGAAGATGTTTTTGTGATAAAATTGAAATATATACTGAAATATGTCTGGATGTTCATGTTTCTGTGTTGCCGGGCAGACTTACATATTCAAAACACTTAATTGTTTTAGTTTTTTTTTTTCAGACATGACATACCATCCATCCCCTTTTCTTCAGCAGGGCAAAAAAACAAATCAATGAATTTAATTGCTTATTTTATAAATAGTCTAACTGTGCTAATAAGAGTATGAAGAATTAGTCAAATATAGTAATGCAAAATTGTGCATTTCTCATGTTTTTTGGTTTCCTAGGGGCGTTTAATGCAGATTACTATTCTAATCTGTATTGTATGTGACTATCAGCATGTTGTGTGTTGATGTGTGACACAGATAAAGCGGGACAATCAGGGTGGAGAGGAAATGGTGACACCCAATGGGAGAGGGGAGGAGAGGGTTTTCCCTGGTCAGGCCTGGAAACAAAGAGAGCGAGAACCTGGGAACAGGAGAGCAGAGTGTGTCTCAGGTTGCATCCAACAAAGAGTTAGTCTCAGAGCAGAAGGGGAGAAGGAGGAAGACTGAGGTGATGCACAGAAAATGAAGAGTAGGTAAAAGAACAGGATGAATGGCAAGTGGAACACAGGTGGAGAGGAAGGAGGATGTCAACAAATGGCACTTTAAGAAAATAAAATTTGCAGTAATCTGATAGAGGAGACATATGAAAGTTGGGAAAGGACACGGATGGTGTCAGATTTCTGTGGAGGAGGTATCCTGATTTGTGTGTTTGTGAGCAGCTAAAAGAAAGGGACAAAACATTTTGCATTTGTCATCTTGACCAGGCTGGAAAACTGCGTGCAGGGGCCTCAGTGGCTTCATATGCAGTAAAGGTAGCTTACTGTGTGTGTGTGTGTGTGTGTGTGTGTGTGTGTGTGTGTGTGTGTGTGTGTGTGTGTGTGTGTGTGTGTGTGTGTGTGTGTGTGTGTGTGTGTGTGTGTGTGCGTGCGTGTGCGTGCGTGTGCGTGTGCGTTTTTTCTGAGCAGGACAACCTCGGTGTGTTCCTGCGCGGCTGCGAGGAGGTCGGACTGAAAGGATCCCAGCTGTTTGACCCCGGAGACCTACAAGACACGTCAACACGCCCCACTGCCAAGTAAGACTCAATTAGTGTTAACCTCAACACTCAGCCAATGTGTGTGTGTTGGCGATCATGTGTGTTGTACGTGAAAGTCCACATCCACGTCATTAAAATGTAGCCTTGCTAATTGGTGACAATCAAGAGAATCTCCTGCTCTGCAACAGAAACACAGGCCAGACAGAAGAAGTTTTCAAGAGTCCATATTCTAGTTATGACAGCAAGGCTTCTGATTGACAGAAGGGCTGGACTTATTAAATGGACTCTGTGTTGATTAGGAGACTTTAGTCGTGTGATAATAGGTTGCTTGTGTCTCGCTGGCGGAGTGTCTCTTTGTCTGTCCCTCGCTGCCATCCATTGTTGCTGCTCGCTGCAGACATAAATTACTGCCAGTCAATGAGAGTTTATACAGCCCTCGTCACTGAGACAACATCAGCCTATCTGTTAGAGACAACTGGTTTTTGTCCAAACACAGATCAAGAGGTTGCATCACTCAGTCAACTATGACTTGCAGTGTTGCTTAGCAACAAGGCATAGTGCCTGTATTTTTTATTTCTATTTTTTTTTTTTTTTTTTTTTTTTTAAGCAATGCAATGTGAGTAATGGCGAGTATATGCATGCATGCATGTATTGTATTCCTGGTTTTGCAGAGAGGAAACAGTAGTAATTCCACAGTCTGACGAGGAGCTGTTTGACTGGTTCTGTTAAACAGAACGTACATAAATGAGTAAATGGTGTTTTGTCCAATGATCGGTGACAGCACTGCAGAGGAATGTTCATTTTGTTGTCAAACATGTCAGATAGGTAGCTCATTTCAGCAAATAAGTTCATAGGGTTGGTTGTTCTAAAGGAGACACTTAATTTGAGGTAATATCAGACTTCTAATAATAAGAATATGTCTGTTGGTGCAGAACTTAACTGAATATCTATTACGGATGGTTTTATCTCTGTTATATACTGTAGATAGATGTAAAATGCTGGTAGAATTAGGAAAGATATTGCATAGAATTTGGTTTTGTGCTTACTGCAACTGTTGTGAAGCCAACTTACCATTTGATATGTAGTTACTGGCCGTTTTCCTTAATTATTGGGCTAATATGTTTGAAATGTTCCAAAAAGTTATTAACATCAGCAGGTCAGATGGGAGAAACGGCAAATGAAACATCGGTGTCATTGTTTTAGAAGTGTTTCTATTTTCATTTGGTTATGTAAGCTGTCAAGGATGCTGTTTCCTCGCAGCTACATGACAGGAAACTCCTTCGCTTGTCGTTCAGTTTGCCTCAGACAGGTGTTTACAAATGTAGGAAGCGAGGCTCAGGGAAGCCAGCTGAAAGACAGGTTCAGAATATTTCCCATTATGATGGAAACAGATGTGAGCAGAAAACAGCAGCAGTTCAGGGATTTTAGTGTTAAAGTGCTGCAAATGAGGTTATTGTAAGAGCAGTTGTTCCTATATTAACAGCAGAGTTTGTCTTTTTTGCCAGCTATTTTTATTTCAGTTTGTATTTTATTTCTGCTTCTTAGGTAACGACAGAAAACAGTCACCTGACTCTTTGTTCATTTAGTCATCTGACAGAAAGGGAGGATGATGAAAAGTGGAGGAAGGGCTCATTCCCTCCAGCTACGTTCATCTTGCTCTTCTCCTCTTTCATTGCTTCCCTTTGTCAGGTCGTCGCTGTCATGGAAAACTCTTACAACTACAATTTCTTTGTCATTTATCTCTGACTGATTTGGGCTTTTTGACCTGGAGGCTTTGGAAACTAAAGAAAACAATCATACAGTACAATCACTGTAGGTACTTGTTCAACTGCTTCTTGGTGCAACCACTGTATCTGATTTAGCTCTCTTGGATTGTTGCACAAATCTATCTGTAGGTTTGTGTTTGTTGTATAAATTTTATTTAGCAAATTTTTGTATTTTTGTATTATTTTGTATTTTTGTATCTATCAAATTATTGTACCCGTGACAAAATGTTTACCATTGACTAAATGTACTATAAATTTGGATGCCTGATTTAAAAACGCAGGCTGCTTTCTTTATTTTTGAAAATGTTTAAAGTTAATTCCACCCCTGTTTTTCCTCATCCTTCCAGGGGAAGTGACTGCACCCGAAAACTCAAGAATGTAAGTGATACTTTCTGTGCTAAGATGAACGGAATGCGTTATTGTGGTGTGGCGTTTTGGTGTGTGTCACTTTTTGGTTTGTGTCACAGTTCCTGCTTTATGGTCTGTCCACTAGTGGTCATGCTTGTGTGTTTGTTGGAATATTACGTGTACACCTACTAGTTTTCTCATCATACTGCTTTAAGAACAGGACCACATTCTGGTCCTGCCCACTCTGCAGCCAGAGCTCGCTTTCTCTCTGCCTCTCCCTCTCCCTCTCCCCCCCTCTCTCTCTCTCTCTCTCTCTCTCTATCTCTCTGTCTCTCTCTCTCAGGCTGCAGTGCCAACCTGATCTGCTAGCTCATTAGGTAATAGCACAGAGAGACTCTCACCTATTTTATTTTTAAGCAGTAGTGAATGGACCACAAAGTCCTTTCCTTCAGTCCTTTAGTCAATACCAGCTGCTGAAATACGGTGCTGCACTATGGATCTGCAAGGCACATCCAGGACAAGGAGTAAAGGTTGATAGCAGCTGTCTTCACAGCACACCAAACACTGAGAGGTGAAGAAAACGCACAGAGATTCACTTGTGTTGGTGATGATGCTTTGGGCTTACAGATGGGATGTAACTGGGGCTTTCTTGGATAATGAGGTCATTGTTTGGCTATGCAAGGGCTGCCTGTTTTTGTGCGAATGTGTTGGATACCGTATGTGCAACTTAAGGTCTGCAGATGATGTGTAGTTTCATTTTCATGCAGTGGCTCGTGTTTTTATTTCAACACTGTGAACTGTTTTTCTCGATGCATCACTAAGCTGTGTGCGCCCGTGTGTGTGTGTGTGTACGTGTGTGTAAAACAGATGACGTTTTGTGGTAAACTGCTTTGACTTGTCCTTCCACATCTGTCAGGTCAGATAGCTGAAATGAAGTCACACTGCCGTGCTTCCCTTTCAGGCCTGTCTGTCAGTTCAGATACCACTGGCCTGATTTCGTTAAGCCCTGATGCCTCGATACTTAAAGGGTTAAAGTTAGGTTTATGCATTTGTGATCTGGAAGGTGCAATTTTGTTTTCCCGTTGATGTTTGCCTCGTGGTTCAATAAAGAAACATTTACGTCACACCAACAAGCAAACAAACACATGCGACGTTGACCCACTTCCAGTATGAACTGGGACAGATGTTGAAAACGCTAAAATTTAGTTAAATTTAGAAAGAGAATGATTTGGATTTGAAGTGGTCCATTAGGTCCTTTCTTGTGTTTGCATCATAGAATTTCCCCATAGAATCAGCGCGTCATCTCACATGAAATAAAACTATGCTGCTTTTTATTCAGCACTGTTTTTCTTGGCGCTTCTTGGGTGTCTTTGCATGGCTGACAGTGTTTACATTGACAGTATGACTGAAATAAACACATAAAGCCACGCTGAGCTCTCTTATCAAAGCAATCCCTGCGGAGTAGCGGTTGACATGGACACAGTAAATATAGCCGGAGCACTTTGACAACTGTGCTCAAGGTGCAGCTCTGTGTAATCTGCCTCTCATTCCAGCCGGTCTGTTCCATTTGCATTTTAGACACTGAATCAATTGAAGAGGAAATTGAACTAAACATCGTAAACTTGATGTTTTTCAACTTCATCTGTTTCTGTAATTTGCGCTCGAATGGTGGAGGTCTTTCAAGTGTTGCCTCATCCTGCATCTGCTTTCAGAGACATCGATCTGGTGATTTATGCAGTCGTGCACATATAAATCACTGTGACCTTTTAAGGTGGAGATTCTTTTTGCAGAAAAGCCCACGTCATCACTATTTGTAGCTGCCTTTTGACCATCTACTGCAGCAGAAACCAAAAGAATGACATGTTTAGCGCAGTTATCTATGCTCTTGCTCTCGTGTAAACACTGTTTCCTGCCTCCATTTCACACCTGTTGCATCTCACCCCTCAACAACTGAGTCACAAACTTTCTGATAGCGTTTTTCCGCATGTCTCCTTTTAATATGAAGTTTGATTTGCGTTCCTCTCTTTAGGTTCTAATTACTATCTACTGGTTAGGTCGTGCTGCCAACGGCTGTACTTCCTACAACGGGCCCACGCTGGACCTGAAAGAATTTGAAGGCCTGTTGTCACAGATGCGAAAGGTTTGGAAATTTAGTGTCATTTCCTGGACTGGAAATTTTAATCTAAAATACAGGCACAGAAGAGTCATAAAAGTATTCATGATAGTATAATTTTTCTCAGATACTTTCTTATGGTTGCACAGCCTCCAACTCTCATTTAGGTCATTCAGGTAACAGATAAAATACTCATCATTTTTAATGAAAGCTCAGAGATTAACATCCTGTCCAATTATTTTGCTGTCAGTTAATTATCTGCTTTACATTGTTTTTCTTTTCTGTTTTTGAATTCAACTCTAGTTAGTTCAAACGCTCATCGCTAGTTTTTAAATATATACTTCAGCCTATTTGAAAAGGTTCTTAAAGTCAAAAATTCTTCCAGGAAATCTAAGAAATCCCTACCAGTGTGACAGCACGCCGTCTCCAGATGTCCTGCTGCTGTCTAAAACAAAGCCACGTTTCCATAAAACACAGCAATAATGAATTCTGAGCTTATCTGTAATTACAGCCAAAACTGACTTTAATATGATGCAATGTGATGCTTCTCCTCTTCTTGCAGTATTGAACAATTGTGATTGTTTTTTCCACCCACAACAGAAAATGTTGTTTCCATTAATAAGACAATGAGACAATAATCTCACAGGTTGATAGCGGCAGATTTGAAAAAAGTGGACTAAAGTGACGGATATGTGGGAGTTGCAGGAGTCATGAACAGGAAGTTTTTGAGTGGACAGGAAAGGGCTTTCTCCACCTGCTATTAACTACACAGACATGTTTTCACTGTAGGACCACAGTGGAGAAGGTCACAGAGGTGAGAAGAGAGTGACAGACAGCCATTTAAAGACACCTCTGTCTAAATGTTTTTATAGCACTGGGGTTAAACAGTGACAGACATGGCAGATATAATTTTAGCAGATGAATTACATAAATACAGTATAATATGTGAATATTTTTTGATCTGGATCACTTTACCAACATTATGTTTAAACATGTTCAGGAAGCAGAGGGGACAGAGAGCCCAAAACGCAACATCCGCGACAGCGGCTATATCGACTGCTGGGACTCTGAGCGCAGCGACTCCCTTTCACCGCCACGACACTGCCGGGAGGATTCATTCGACAGCCTGGACTCGTTCGGCTCACGTTCACGTCAGACCCCGTCGCCAGACGTCCTGGTGGCCCGTGGCAGCAGCGATGGTATGACGCAATCTCCACTTCACAAACTTTAAGCCCTTTATGCATTTTGAAATGTTGACCTTAATGTGTGTGTTTCACATATTGTTAGCACCACAGCAGACAGTTGTGAGGAAGTACTAATTCTCTACTGGTTGTACTGTTTACCTTTACTGTAAAGATATACTATATAGATGAATGATAATGCTTTGTCTTTTTAATGTTATTGCAGTTTTGCTCCTTTTCCAGTGCTTTAGTCGTGAGAGTAATATATCTTGTTGGTGAGAAAAATTTCAATTCATGACCTGATGTTCTATTTAAGTAAAGTGTTCATTTCTGTGTGTGAGGTAGGTGGTTAAATTACACCCGTGTGCCCAAGCTTATCTGTGTTTAACATCAGTTTGCAGGCCGTAGTTATTTGTCATTCAGACATGTGATGTCAAATCCACACAGAAGGCTCCAATAACAAATGTCATCACATCTGCTTTTGTCAAAATCTCCTGTCAGTTGTGTCATTTTAACACACATTCCAACAAAATGACATCCAGTGAGGGGTCTGACAGGTGAGGAAAAACATAGTATTGGATGCATGTGACCTCATGGAAGCATAGAACTATTCCATTTTTCAGCCTGACAGACCCAAGTTTGGGATTCAGCCTGATGACTGTGACAGCCTGTCTGACGCCTTAGAGCCCTGCAGCCTCACGGCGTTGGTGAGAGCTCGCGAGGGATCTGCCGATAACATCTGCGATCATCTCAGTGGATTTCTAACTTTGTCCTGTAAATGTGATGAATGGGATGACTGACAGCATTAGAGAAGAAGAAAAGAAGGGAAAGAGGTGTGGCAGTTTGAATGATTCCTACAAACTCTCATTAAGTTTATTTGATCTTCAGCCTTTGAGAGCAGAGGGCGCAGTAATAATATTATTAAATTATAAATTGCGGATCAAGTGCGAGAAACAGGAGTGTCTTTGTTCAGATTTGTTCTGCCTGCAGCACTTTTCCTAAAAGAGGTTGTAATTCGTGCCAGTCATCCAGTCTGGAGGTAGATGGCCTTATTTAAATCGATAGCTTGAGCACAACGTTAGCAGCTTTACACACGTGCTTTAACCTCAAATTCCAGGAAAATACAGTTTGTGCATCCTGTCAGACTGTGTTTTTGTTTTGAGGGAAGTGTAAAAGGAAACGGCCGTTCTCCAGCACCCAGCCTGCTGTCACCAGTCGTCACACAGAAACCCTTGGATGTTGAATTTGACAAGATCGTTTTCACCAACATTTCCCAGTAGCCACATACGAAAAGAACATGCAAAACTGCAACAAGATGTTATTTTAGAGCTTCTGCCAAACAGAGTGGGATTAAGCAATTTGCTTTTTCACAAATTGGGCTGAAGGATAGAAAGGAGTGTTATCTTTGAAGACGATGAAGCGCAGTACATGCACTGCACAGGCTCGTTTTGGGCCAAGATTGAAAGAAGGATCCAAAGTTAATAAAGGACATACAGTATATATATTCTGGTGCTTGTCTGTTGAAGCTCACCGTTGTGTTTTCCTGACTTTGACTGACAGAAGCCTGTGCAATTCAAAGAATGTTGGGTTAGGCTGCATATAGCGATATCAGATGTATAGAAACATTTTTTCGCAGCTGCCGCACATAATGATAGTGAGCAACAGCAACCATGGCCTCAGGTTTTAGTCTGCCGACAGATCATTCCATGCTAACATGTGTTCATTTTTGGCCGTGTCATCGCCTCCTTTATCCGTAGCTGTGTTCACGCGTCTGAGCAAAGCTCTGTTTGAAAAAGAGATTAAGACAGATTCATCAGCTGCAGCACTTATGTATCCCACCCAGAGAAAAGGGGAATTTCCAGTAGCACATGTGCTGAACATCTTGTAGAGGAATGTTGAAAAACCCTACGTCAAACTCAACAGCTTGCATTTTCCAAATTTTTAATTTTTAACATATACAGTACAATTTAATGAAGCCAGAAACAACAATATATCCCTGAAATTGTAAATATGTAATAATCTCGGTCTGATCGCACATAATAGACATTTTGTGGAGGAATTTCAGATGTCAAGTGTGTAAAATCCCTGAGCAACACACTTCTACAAAGCCGGTTGTTGCCATTGGCATTAAAAGGTTAACAGTAGGTTTTCAAATGTGATACAGGCACTGACACGAGCATGCTAGGTGGATTCTTCAAAGCCATGTGGCAACATTAAATCAACACCTAATATGTGGGTAATACGTTCTACCACTGGAATGCACCAAGAGGAAAAACCCTGTAAAATCACCTTAATAGACCTGTTAAACCTTCTGTTGAAAGTTTGTGTTATGTAGTAACACATTATTAAAGTGTGTATTCATCTTTCTTCACCCAACACAGTATAAATCCTTAATAATTGTAATAGTTGCTGTTTTTGGCATCTCCCACAGGCCGTGGCAGTGACTCGGAGTCCGATGGCCCTCCCCACAGGAAGATGCCAGATGTCCGCAAAGACGACATGTCGGTGCGGCGCACCTCAGTTACTGAGCTGCGGACCCCCCTGCCCTTCAACCAGTACCTTCCTAACAAGAGCAACCAGAGCGGATACATGCCCACGCCACTTCGCAAGAAAATGAACGATAAGGACGAAGGAGGTCGGAAGAGTTGGAGTACTGCCACGTCCCCTGTAGGGGGAGACAGACCGTGCAGGTGAGTCTTACACATGACATCATCTGTGGGGATTCTAGCAATTCAGAGAGGTTCAAGAGAATTCAAGAATATTAATTCAAGAATATGTTCCACACTCATTCAAGAGAATGAGTGTGGAACATATTATTATTATTAAGATCACTGGAAGCAGCTTCAAACGTTGATCATTTATTCTCTCTTCCATGGTAGTTGATGGAGGCGAAAGCTGCTTTTTCATTTTCTCAGCGTGAAATTTTGCAGTCAGAATGTCTGCTGGTTATTGTGTTGTTGTGGGTCCCCAAGAGCTTGCAAACATTTCTGTGTGTGTCTGTGTGTCATTAATACTTATTTTTAATAAAATACATGTTTTATTCTGTTGTTTTTCCTCCATCTTCCACCCATTAACCTTCGTCTCGTGTGAATCCTCCATTCCCTCATATCCATGTTGACTGTCGTGTCATTTCTGTGGTATCATTCCTGATGTCACTTTAATATGATTCCCTGTTTGTGTGGTGTGTGTGTGTGTGTGTGTGTGTGTGTGTGTGTGTGTGTGAATGGGTGATGCTATTGTCTGAATGACATTTTTAGCTTAGTCCCCCCATCTGGAGAGTCTATCAGCCCGTCCCACAGTCAGTCCTTTGTACCCCACGTACAGATTGAGAAGGTGAACCATGCAAAGGACAGTGAGGGAGGGGACCAGAGTGCTTCTATACCTTGCATTGAGATCCATGCAGTGGGCCTGAGAAGGTGCAGTGAGCCTCTGTCCTATATCCCCCAGCACCACCAAACAAAGCCCCCTGTGGAGACTGAAACTCGCCTGGCCATCACTTCTGAACAAAGGTCTCTAATCTGTTTTCCTCAAAACCACAAATTTTCTCCAAATCAGACTAAATCTAAGAGATGTTTCTTCAGATCTGTATAAAGATAAACAGGTTGATACCTGTAATAACTGCTGTTACTCCAAAATGTGTTATTTCCTCAGCTCACTACTCTTCAATACTTTTGAAGAATTATGACAGCCACACCCTCAGTTTCCAGTTTTCTGGCACAGGTGGTAGGCAGTGATTGGCTTGTCAGCATTTCAGGTGTGTGAAAAGGGTCATCGGACTTGTGTGTACAGATTTCAAGGAGCGTCAGTGATATTTATTTAACAAAAGGGTTCGGTATGACTTCGGGAGTTTGTAACAGCTCGTGACTTTTCTGGAGAAAACTCTGGCTGGAATTAGTTTCACTGTAGTTTTGCCTTGTTTAGAAAATGAACATCATATTAGTGTTTGCGGTTGCCTGTCACACTTGTGTTAACACGTCTTTTTGGTGATGATTGCGACGTACTTGTGCATGTCAGCTCGGAGAAGAGCGGTGGTGAAATGGTTGTTTTTCCCCTTTTATGTACACAGAAGGTCCGAAAATAATCAGAAACCCCTGGTTACATGCATGTACTGCAGTATGGGAGCGCATGCATGAAACCCGCCCTCAGGATGTAAGGAAATGAGACTTTCTTCCTTCCCTGACTGGGGCCGGCTGAAACTAAAGCTTGGCCCTCTCACAACCTGTCCCTCCCTGACACGCACTCAGATTCTCAGTCCAATAACAAAACTCCCCAAATGTAGCTGTTTATCACAGAAACGACAAACACCAGAAAGTTCTGTGGATCCAACTTTTGGCTTTCAGACTAAACCCTTTTCATGTCTGCCCTTTTTTTTTTTTTTTTTTTCTTAAGTTTGTGGCTTTCTGTACTGTGTTCTTGGATTTATGTCATCACAAATCTTTTGTGGCTCCTGCAGAGAAGCGCCGTCTGGTGATAGAGGGTGATAAACAGGCAGCTGTACATGCTAGTCTGCTCTGCTTTCTGCAGTATTCCAACTCGCTCGTGCTCAGAGGAGCTCTTCCAGCATTCAACACCTCCTGCTGCAAATGATTCGGCGTCCCAAGATGTCATCACCTCGGACAACAATGCACTTGCGATCGGTGCCAAATTAGCGGCGGAACAAGAAGAATCCTTGACCTCACCTCAGGGCATCAACACCCCGAGACCCTCCCACTTCCTTCCGGGGTCAAACGGCTTGGCTACAGCTGATACAAGCCGACAGCAGGGAAAAGCATGGAGTGAGAGTGAGGACCCACAGGGAGGTGCATCCTGGATGGAGCGCAGTCTTCGTGCAACGTGAGCCCCCGACCAGCTACAACACATCTCATGAATGTCCACCTCATTGAACAAGAACTGTATAAATTCACAAGTTAAAATTAAAGTTCCCACTGCTTTTGATGGCCTAGAGATGGCATGGGCTTCTTGTATGTATCAACAGCTGTTATTTCACTCATGCTGCATGGAAACTGGGCGGGGGG
>BJFM01000695.1:1159-21831 GCA_016586285.1 Arothron firmamentum | reverse complement strand
TTTTAATTTTTGCATCTTCTTGCTTTTCGATTGATATGGAATCATCTGAGCCAGGAAATTGAAAAACATGATCACTTTGCATGCTTTACTTGACATCATTTGAACCCATCTGCAGACTCAGCTAGTCAACATTTCATAAAATATGCTTTAATTCAAAATATTTATGTCACGCTCATAGATACAGTAACTCAAAGGGATGTTTTACTGCAGCTCTTAATGTGCCACCCACCGACATTTTCTGAGCAAAGAAATGGATCTATTTGGAAACTGTCTGGTGTTCATTCTTGTGAGGTTTCTCCTGAGTTTATCTCATCTTTCTCTTGTGGTGAGCTTCAACAGGCACTCCAACAGCAAAGAAGCAGCTCTTTGTGATTAGTGCCAAACTGCAAGTGGTAATCACATATAGTACAAAAGCCACACTGGTGATATTAATGTTCCATCAAATAGAAGGCGCATGTGCCTCCCAGATCATTGCCACATGTATCTGCTGTTTTCTTTGAGTTTGCTCTAATGCAGTATAATGGTAATACACCCTGCTGTGTTTGCGTTATGATAACATCGCCCCCTTGTGGTTTAAGAAATAATAAACCTTAACGTAAAATCATCTGCATGGACAGAAAAAACCATGACATTCTGTAGTCAGTATTATCCTTTGGATAATCTATAGTTTAATCTATCACTAATGTATTTTGCCTATAGCAGGTTTTTATGTGATTATGCTCTTTTCATGCTCTCTGGCTTCCCTTCAGCTGCATATGCAGTGTTTTGTCATTTAACCACTGAGAGTCGCAGCTGCTTGAGCCTGCAACCAACAAAACCTGCCAAATTAGCTCATCCATTTCATCTTCGCTTTGATCTTCAGAGCTTTTATTGTGCAAGTAGGAACAATTCTCAAAGCAAGTTTCCTATTTTGTTGATTTTGTGTGCTTTTTTTGTTTTCATTTAGTTTTGCAGAATTATGGCTGTTTTAATGATGTTCAGCTGATAGCATACTGGAATCTCGAAGAAGACTATAAAACACTGCTGTTTGTTATTCTTCATGTTTGTCTTTGATACAGATGCTAATGTATTCTACTTGATTTGAATCACTTATGTCCACTTGTGCTGTTGAAAAAGGACACAAAACAAATGAGAAACTAGCAAGAAAACTACTTGTTAGAAAAAGTAGTTTTCTGAATGCCAGATTGTTTCGATTATATTTTCACGTCGGTCATGAGTCCAGCTTTTAAAATACAACTTTTCATTCCTGGAGTCTTTAAAATCCATTCATTATTTCATTTTTTATTTGCAGTAAACCATTTAATGATCATTATGCTTTCCTTCCAAATTTTAACTTCAGAGAATGTATTCTGCTAAATTACTTGTTGATTCTAAATTATCCTTGTAGTTCACAAATGCAAATGTTATAGGGTCACGGGTACCTTATTTAAAGCACGACACGTACAGTAGAGTTGTTTACAGCCCATATCCTGTGTGTGTGTCTCTGCAGGAGTGTGAGTATGATCGACATGCGTGCGGAGGAGGAGACTCTCCAGCAGCCCCACAGTCAGGTGCGTCATGAACTGATGCACAATCAGTACAACAAGATGAAGGAAGAGGAAGACCACTGGCAGGACGTAAGTGTCTCGCTTTCATCCTCAAGATTACTGTGACCATCTATTCACTTTCTCTTCTAAATGCATTTGAATTTTTTTTCTGTATGATACATAAAATTCATAAAATCAGGACCTGGCCAAGTGGAAGAACCGGAGGCGGAGTATTTCTCAGGATCTCATCAAAAAAGAGGAGGAGAGGAAGATGATGGAACAGTTGCAGTCAGGAGACACCTGCACCTCTGTAAGGAGAAGAAGCATCAAGACCTACAGAGAGATAGTTGCTGACAAGTAGGTGAAATTCTGAGCAGATATAGAAACTGGTGAGTGTTGCCTTCATTAAATGAAGCCTCTTTAACAGAGAGCGTCGTGAGCAGGAGCTGAGAGATGCATACAGGCGAGCCAGAACCCCAGAGGAGGCGTCATCTGTCCTCCAAAGATACGCCCAACGTTTTTCAATCAGCGAAGCCGTTCTTGAACAGCTCCAGCTACCAAAGCTCCTGGACCGCAGCGTATCTGCTGATCCCTCCTACCCCTGCTCTCCCTTCGCTCTCTCCGTTTCCTCATCCTCCTCCCCGACGACCCCAGACCCTTTTGACGCAGACCCCGACGGGCCCTTGAGGTATTTGCGCCAGCAGTCGGCGCCAACCCCAAAGTTCACGTCGACGTTTGAGGCGCAGATCGAAGAGTTCGGCAGAGACTCCTCACACCAGCGCCCTCACATTCGTTCGCGCTCATCTGAGCCCCCTGCTGCTCGAGGTCTGTCCCCCAAACCGGTGCCTTTGCTGATGCCCAAGCCTTACCTCCAATCCCAACCCCCAGCATCTGAACAGTGGCCCAGCAAGGTGATGTAGCAGCTACCATTGTCATATCTTTACAGCTCATTCTTAAGTTTTGCATCCATGAGTTTGATGGCTGTCATTTCATTTCCACTCATTTAGTTTTGCAAAAATAAGGCTTCTTTTTACCAAAATTGTTTTTAACTAAACCTTTAAAAAAAATGGGGCTCTCAACTGGGCCCATTTCCTTTTCATTTTGACAAAAATGGACTGTTCAAGATGTGATCTTGTGTTCTGGTGTGGTGCAGAGGGAGGGCCAAGTTATTACCAGATCTAATGGAGCTCAGCGCTTTTCTGGAATGTCTTGTGAGAAGCCGTAGAAGCCCGCCTGTGAATGGACCCCTCTGTTTCCTATTGACTTAAGGAGTTGACAACTAGGGCCCTCTCAAAGTAAAGTGGGCTCCCAGCAGACAAAGAGGGCCCACACAGGCTGCTAGGAGAGGGATGAGAAGGTGGCGGCACATGGGGCCAGACAGAGAGGCCGCATTCACCCGGATTCACCACTGTGTCTTAAGTTACCGCTCACCAGGAGTTCCTCACACATACATTAGTGGGTCTTTATTGTAGATCTCAGTCTGCTGTGGCGAGCTGGATGAATAGCTAATAATGGGCAAACATGAGAGGCCAACAATAACCTCGTATGAGATGGTTGGGGTGGATTCCCCCTTTTCCCCTTATTCCTTAGTTGTTACTCACATTGGAAACGATTTAACCTTAAATATTATTTAGAAAAGATTCTGTCATCATTAAAAAAAAAAAACTATTCACAAATTGCTTAATTAAACAAATATAACTATACTCTTAAAATAAGTGAAAAACACAGTTTCATTCATGAGGTTTTATTTGTCTTTCAATTTAGGCAGATGGGCTGCTCCCCATCAATGGAGAAATTGTTGGTGTCAACACCCCCACCACACAACCACAGAGTCAAGGAAGAGAGTCGCCTCCTCATTTCCAGGCATCCCCCTCCAAACGCTGGGCCAATAATGCAGAGTCGGCTCCATCAGCGACCTCGCCAGCTCGCAGTCCTCACGCCCCCACTGAAGGAGAAACCCCAGCGTCAGCAAAGGCCAGGGAGACTCGTGCTCGCACAGAAACAACTTTTGTCCAGCATTCAACACCGCCCAGCCGGCCCACCACACTCCCAGAGGTCAGATTGTAGGCCTGTTGCGCACTTTAAAACCAACAAATTACTAACATTATTACATTTTAATTTCAAAAATTGCACGCATAGTGTAGGTTTTGTTTACTGTGCTGCACTTTAATCCCCTAACTGCTTAGTTCAGTATTAAACTTGGTGAACGTCTTTGACATTTAAAGGAGCTGCACAAGCCGGAGGAGAGCTTTACAAAGACTGGAAGCAGGTCAGGAGCCGCTCCAGAGGAGGAAAATGTAAAACCTGCAGATGGATACACACCTCCTTCAGGTCTGGACATAACGCTGCTCTACTGACACCTTGTGGTCACTCATTAACTTGCATGTTTGCATGACGTCATCCACTGCAGCTGCCTGATTTGGAACGGTTGGAAGGCATAAATATTGCCCGTTTATTTTCAGAAACCAAACAAGGACAATACAAAAACACAACTGAACATTCTCACAATCTGATGACATCTAGAGTCAGCGCACAGCAAATGCAGCCAATCACTTTACAGGTGAGGATGTAGCTAAACTGTTGCAATTAATATGTGTGGGGTTTTTTTTGAATGGGCCCTCAGTCCTCACATGATTTTAAAAATGCTCCTTAGGCAAATCTTACCGCATCCCAGAGGTCAGTACGGGACAACCAGATTGCACCAAGCTTAGCTCCATCAAAAGAAAAGTCAGGTCAGTGAATGCCTCGTATCCAAGTTCCGAGCCAGAAACCTTCTGTCCTATTTAATTCTCTTTTTCTTCTAAGGTTACCTCCTTGCTGGGTTTCTCCTTTGCCTTTTAGTTCTTTACACATACACTTATTTTGTACTTGAACTCACTTATATTTCCCTTTACTGCTCATTTGCTCACATCTTTCTGTCACAATTGTGATCTATATAATTTAATGGGAAAAAAGCACCATTGTTTATTGTGTTTCTTTGATTTTTACTTATCAACCTCCTGAAAACTGCTTTGAACTGACTGAAAAGACGCTGTAGAAGCTCTGAATTACATGCCTCTGGTACCTCATGTACGACCACCTTTCCAGTTCCTGGTTTTGATACCTCTCCAATCACTCCTCTTCTTTCCTTCTTTTCTCTTGCCACACATTTTATTTTGCTGCAGAGTTTGTAAATCCTGGAACATCCTCGCTGGCAAGCTGCAATCCGAAATTACGCTGGGAGTTCTTTGCTCCACCAGGTATACCTAGCACTAATAAACAACTCTCTTCCCCCATTTCCATCCTGTCATTTTAACGATCTGTGCTCCCTCCTGTGTTTCAACTATATAGTATACCCTATATAATGAAAAGAAATTCCAGCTCTCTTGTCCATGTTGCAGCGTGCAAAATTATCACGCTTGTTTGTAATCATGTAATTTATGTGCTTTACATTTGTCATATATGTCAAAGGAACCAGCTCTTTAAGCCCATATTGACACTGGTTCTCTCTTTCTAGCATCTTCTCATTAGTTAATAATTCCACACACATCAGAAGCTGTTTTTCTCACCCATATTTCATCTCTTACTTCTACAGGAGAAACACAGGTGTGCCAAGGAAACGTGAGTACAAAACATCAGCTCTCCCTGGCTTTTTGGGGTTAGAATCCTTCCTTTAACTGCTTCTCATCTGGCGTTACTTCTCTTGGATTTGAGTAATTTAATGTCAGCATTCATGAATGCAAGGATTTTAGAGTGAAGGTTACATTTCGGCAGCAAAGCTAAATGCAGATGAGTGGGAATAAATTGAAAAGCAGAATTCCCATTCTTTTAAAGACAACCCACATTAAAAAGAAATAGGAAAACTTCACCTGCATCTCAGACTTTCATCGGCATCAGAAAATATCACAGTAGCATTTAGCTGTTTGTGTTTCTGTGAGTTCGCAGCCTCATACTCCAACATACGCAGAACTGCTCGTGTAGCATGCCAGATAAGGATGCTGTACATAAATGGCCGGAACTGCTTTCATTTTTCCTTTGACCTCATCTGTTTCTTTCTCTGTCTTTCTCTCTCCTTAGTAGGAAGCCTTTGGCTAGCATTGGAGTAGTGCTCTTGTGGTAGACCAACTATTTCTGTTTTTCCCTTCTCTTCCTCTTTTCCTGTGGTGAATGTGGTGCTGATGTCTTTGCATATGTGTGTCTGGGCCCATGTTGATAATGGGGGGGTTCCCTGACCCCTGATGAGACTGTATGTGGCTGTCTGTAAATGGTGGTTGTTTTTTTGATTGTGATTGGGTCCATCGATATTTGTGTGTGTGTGTGTGTGGATGTGTGGTGGGGTCTGGCAGGTGTCATTCCCGGTGTTGCCCCAGGCCAGGCAGGGTGACCGCTGGTCTTGGGACCCGGATGAGGAGCGAAAGCGTCAGGAAAGGTGGCAGCAAGAGCAGGAGCGCATGCTGCAGGTACACAGTGCACCCGAAGGCGTAGGGTGTGTGAGTCTGCTAGACTAGGAGTTACAGGTTTGAGGATAAGTGCTGAATAGATATTCATTAACAGCTTTAATGAATAACACCTGCTTTTAATCTTTTTTTAAACATCATCAGAATCATACCTCAAACTCCACACACACACACACACACAAACCTTCAATTTTCCCTTAATGTAAGTCACTGTAAGAGGACATATTTCTAGTGTAGCCAGCCAGATCTGTAGCTTTACTTTTAGAGTGTCTTTGCATGGTGCAGCCAGACAGTAGAATACAGTGGTTAGCTTGTAATAAAGTAACCATATTTCATTGCTTCTTGCAAAAGCTTGCCTCCATGTTTGCATAACCGCATACCTGTGTGCACACATTGACCACTGGGTGGCGACTTTGTGCAGTAAAAATATTACTCCTACCCTCTCAGACACACACTTTGTCCAGGGTTGCTGCTATTGCTGCTGCCAAATCAACCTCTCTCTCCTCGGCCAATCAGTCCACGTGGTGTTAAATATTTAAAGAAGCTCCTGGCATCTATGGTGGTCTTTATGAATCTGCCAGGCAGAGTTGAAAAATAAATCTTTAAAACAATGGTGACGAGAGGCGATTCCTCTGTTTGCTGCAGAACTCGGATGATAAGATCTGCTGAAGGGGATGAATGTCTGGTGCATCTGTGTGCTTGTCGGCTCCCTGGTTGTCTTGTTGTTGTGGTTGTGCCTCAAGCTTGCTCTGTCATTTGTCTTGCTTAAGTTGCTTTAAAAAATTGATTTATTGTGGGATACTTTTGGGGGTTCCTACACAAATCAGACACAAGTGACAAAGGGGTCTCATGATGGTTGCACTGCTCTTATTATAGTACTTTTGTGGATTGGTCTTCTATGTTCAGTTGTAAAAAGCCATATTTTTACATGAATTGTGTATGAACCCTTTGCTTCATGCGATGCATGTCTTATGTTTCACCTCTGTTGGCAGTGCCTGCTCCTGCTCTCTTTTTATCCTCAGATATCAGTGCTAAGCTAGCCCAAGTTTGGCTGCAACAAGCTTTCACTCATTTATGTGTCTACATCAGGGTTTATATTTAAAAGGCTTACTAAGGCAATCTCAAGCAGTAATGCTGTATGCCCGAAATATCCTTACTTCGAGAGCTTGGCCAGACATCGATTCAAGGTTTATTAAGCATAAAGCAACCGCTGTACTGTATATCAAATTTCCAAACCAAAAAGCCTTTCAGTGTCTTTGTGCTTCTCGTTTTTTTTTTCTTGCTGAAATATACACACCTTCAGAGGATTTTTAGCTGGGGCTCTCTGCTGTATTTCCCGTGTCTGTTGCCATGGTAACAGGAGAAGTACCAACGGGAGCAGGAAAAGCTGAAGGAGGAGTGGGAAAAAGCACAGAGGGAGGTGGCAGAGGAGGAGAGGAAGTACCATGAAGAGGTGTGTTTTGTGCTTATGCTCACAAATTAACTATATGCAGAAAATACTTAGGTGCTACTAAGAAGCTGTCTGTGTCATCACAACAGGAGCGGAGGATCCTGGAGGAAACCCTGATGCCGCTGACTCCTCGCTCCTCAGGTGTAACCACCTCCAGCAGAGGAGAGGCCTCTTCCTCATCAGGGCCCCAGGATACCATCGTCCGCTCACTAGCTGACTGGGAACGCAAGCAGGAACTGCTGGAGAGGCAGTTGGTGAATGGCTGATTACTGTCTCTTAGTCGCATGTGCTCGTCAAGTTCAAAAAGATTGAATTTTGAAGTGCCGTGGGGACTGTGCGTTACGATGGTTGCTGAGCTGTCTGTTGTCTTGTTTTTGATTGGACACCACAGAAGGGCAGCACAGAGAACGTAGAACGTAAACAGAGACCAAACGACAGGACCAGTGACATCAGCACTGCTGACGACAGCATGAAAACAGGTCGAAGGTTTGTGAAAAAACATCAGCAATTGAAAAGAAGACATTTCCTAGGCATAGAATAAATAACAGACACGGATTTAATTCTAACCTTAAACATGTTTTGGACCCTCAGTTCTTTGAGTCAGAGCCCCTGCCTGTCAGAGACGCTGCAGAATGGTCAGAAAGCTGCTCCAGTATCATCCAAATCCTTGACTCCAGTGAAGAAACCAGAGCCCATGATAGACAGCAACAAGCAAATACAGCCCACGGGGACCCGAAGGTGTGTGCTTGTGTGTAAGATAAGAACCAAAGGTGACGTGTTGTTAACATTTTTAAATCCTGCTTCTTTAAAGGCCCAATTAATGTTATCTATATTTTAATTCATCTTGAATGACATATGGTAAGATAAGAAAAAAACGCCCAACCTACAGGATCTTCACCTTCAGTTCTACTATTTGGCCAGCAGGTGGCAGTTTGCACCCGTATTTCCCATCATGCCCGAGCGCTCCTAGAGGGAGCGAATCAAACAACAGAACTGCGTAAATCTGTTTAAATTATTGGCCAGCACAGACAAAAACATACATTTCTGGGTAGACTTTATTTATTTCCGATTATTTTGGATGTTTGTGTGTGTGTGTGTGTGTGTGTGTGTGTGTGTGTGTGTGTGTGTGTGTGTGTGTGTGTGTGTGTGTGTGTGTGTGTGTGTGTGTGTGTGTGCGTGCGTGTCTAACTCTGGCAGCCAATAGCCATGCTGTAGTCAGGAGACATCATCATGCTGCATGTTGCTGTCCATTTTCAGGATTGGTCCCATTGACAATAACAACACAGGTCGCAGCTCATCAAAGCTCCCCGCATCATGTCCGCCTCCTCCAGACACGGTGCCTCCAGCACCCAACAGGTACCACATCACCACCACCCTTCAAGGGAGGGGGCTCGTTTCATTCCTGCATTGTCATTTTCTGCTATGCTGCCCGCATTGCTCCATTTTATTCATTGCATATGCTGTAGCAGGGTGCACTGAATGCAGCACAAATGCAGCAAGATGCATTATTATGGAGACATAACTTAATATCTTGTATTTGTCATGTAGTCCATTTCTGTATTTTAGAAGGAAATTTTAATTCTGTGTAAATTACTGTAAATTTCACCAGATACAGATCAGAAAATATGTACGTACATAAATGTGTTTTTATAGAATTAGCATACAAAAAAGAGTGCCTGGGATAAAATATGACCTCATCAGCAGCACACTTATTCTAATCAGGATAATTGAACACTAAGGCCTTGATCAATGTGGCAGTAGATTCTGCAGACTAGGCAAAACTGGTTCCCACTGTTTGTTTGTTTTTTGTCAAGAAATGCATATAACTTGGTCCTTTTACAGGCTGAAAGGGTTTATTTGTGTTTCTTTCCTGTAGGTCTGTTAGTGGTAAAAAGCTGTGTTCCAGCTGTGGGCATCCTTTGGGGAAGGGGGCAGCGATGATCATAGAGACCCTCAGTCTCTACTTCCACATTCACTGCTTTAAGGTCGGTGTCTCCGGGGTTTTAACTTACATCTAACCATTATCCTCCTTGTAGCATGGATGTTATTTTACCCCAGCTGTGGACTCTCCAATATACACAAACAAGCCCGTCTTTGTCCAGAAGATAATTCTGTGTAATATCAGAAATCTGCACCAAACACACAGACGTGATTTTTCTTGGGTTTTTGATTCAATTTATTTAGACTAATTCCACTAAATGCACAGCCAGTTGATGAATCCTTGATGACAATGCTGTCTCTGTTTGGGTTAACTTCTTCAGTGTGGGGTGTGTAAGGGACAGTTAGGCGACACGACCACTGGGACAGATGTTCGGATCAGAAACGGCCTCCTCAACTGCCACCAGTGCTACATCCGCTCCCGCTGTAAGTCTCCTTTTTTCCTCTTTTGGGATTCCATTCATTAGAATTGGTCAAGCCTCCCTAGTTAGACTGAAATTAAGCATTTCTTAGAATCATAACCTTTTCATTTGAGTTGTAATGCAGGTAAAGTGCTCTTGTTACACTTGTTTAATATTTTCCCTCAGTGGGGGTATCAATAATTCTGAAATGTTATCTTTTTATGTACTTATTTCTCCTTTGTAAGTGTGTACATACCCAGGTTTTACAGCTCTTACACTAGTCGCTAACTCTGGTATCCAGCTGATCCAACCTTATTATGCATTTCTCTCAGCCCCCCGAGAACATCGTGTCAGAAAGCGAAACAAAACTACCAGAAATAAAATAAATGTCCCTGAAAAGAAAGTTTAATCATTCTGAAATATTATAGAGTAGGTTCCCTGTTTGTCAGTGTTTGTGGGTGTCCTAGAAGCAGCGGTACGTGAGATGCTAAAAAAACAGTTTGGAAAACAGACCAGAATTCTGTGATTTGTTGTTTTCTAAGGTAGCTTTGACAGTATTTTATGACTTGAAATGGGAAAAAACAGCAGTGTGTGGCTTATTGCAGCCTTGCCCCCTGGCTTTAATATAGCAGCATCTGACATGGCAAAGGTTTACTGCAGGAGAGATTGACAATATTATATTTTTTTCTTCTTTCAATTGCACCACAGAGTAACTCCCAAATGCTGAGGCGTGGTGCATTACACATTCTTTAAGCATAAGAATTAATTCTGATCTATAAATATTGCTTTCTTTCTCCTTTCAAGCTGCCGGGCAGCCGACCACATTGTGACGCCCAACGGAGAAGCACGAGGGTCACAGTAGAACCGCCGTCTCTGTTTTAACCAGATTATCTGCAAATCATGTCCTTCACAGCGTGTCAGGAAGTCTGCGTCCTCATGGGGAACCAATGAAGATTCATCACTGGGGGTAAACAGGGGTCTGGGGACAGTCTTGGAAAAAAAAATCCATTCTTCCTGTTATGTCATCAGTGAAATCTGTGTTTGATTGGTCAACGTTTCCACCAAAGACTGTTTCATCATTCAGCCGGTAAGAGAGAGGGGCACTGTTGTCGGGTGGCGGCCATGTCGGATAGAAAATACAATAACAAGGATATTTAAAACACAGGTCGATGACGTGAAAACAAAGAGGCAGTTCGTGGGAAATAAAAACCTTTGTTTTCAATATAACTCCATCAAAAGAAAGCGGTGTCTTTTTACCCGTTCAAGATAAGCACTCTTAAATTCTCATGATCAAAGCTTAATCACGGAAAAGGAATCTAAAGAGTTTGGGGTTTTTTTCTGATCTGGAAAATATTGATGATTTTTTTGTCCCGTGTTGAGGCAGAAAATTAAATCTTTTTTTTCTGTAGAAAGTGCAATAAAAGCCAATGTAAACACTAACGGACATGTGATATACGGTAATCAGTCAGTTTTGCTCCTTGCCTGAACTCCTATCTCTGTTTTCCTGATATCAAATTAGCTTCTGATATACAGTAAACATCATTTGGGTGTATTATCAATGGGGCAATAATGCGACCGGTCAGATCTCAGATCTGTTTCTGCAGTTTGGAGTCACGACAGGTCGCTCGCTCGCCCGCCAGCCTGTCTGCTCGGAAAGTCACGACTTTAATGTGCCTTAGGAAAGCAAGACGATCGAGAGGAAAAACACACCAGGTGGTGTTTCATTTCTTTTCCGTTTTGTCCGTTTTTGCAGGCGTGTGCCCAAATTTGAACTGCAGCCGTAGCTGCAGCCCTCATTTACACCATGCTTTACTTTTAATCAGTGCTTTTTTGTTTAAATTTTACAGAACTCTTACAAGATCCCTCTGTAACGCCTCAGAGATTTGCAGTGATTAAAAACAGAAATAGAACTGTTGTCTTTTTGGGAAAATGCACAGTACTGTATGTATACTGAGGGGAAGGAACGATTTAACTTTAAATGTCGTAGAAAGAAATAGAGTTCTGTTTGCTTTTAATTGAGGTAATTTTGACAGTTGCTAGGGTTTGTTTGTTTTTTTTAAATAAAAGAAACACATTTACACAAATCACCTGTACGTTTCATGGGGTTCAGCATTAAAGCAACCACGCACCAGCAGCAGTTACGCAACCTGTGCAATATTTAGTTGGACAAACCTGAAGGTCTGTGCTGCCGGCTTCACTCGCTTCATCTTCGTCTTTTTAACCCTGCGTGAGAAGAACTCGGATCTGTGTTGTGGTAGTAAAAATGCAAGATTAAGCCTGAAACCAAACCATTTGCTGAAAGCGTAAAAAGCAGCCGTCACCTCTTCCTATAGCCAAGCTCTCTTCTGGATCCATCTGATTTACAGTATTTTTAAGTTTCTGTTGAAATACTGTATTTGATTTTTTTAATCCTCATTTAGTTCAGGAATTTCAGCCGAGTCTCTTATAGCCGGATCTTTGAGACGGAGCTAGGTTTTAAGACGGTCTTCTGGATAGCTGGGGAAGTAAAACTTTACGTCTGTTCTGTATTTATTGTAATATTCACATGAACACTATGCGAAATATAGATTCATTTGATGTTTAAATGCAATGGCATTTATAGCGTATACTGTATGTTTATTAATAAAACGTTATAACAAAGCACGGCTTTCTTGGGGGTTTATTTCTTAGTAAAATACTTGTTTATGGAAAAAAAAAATTTTTTTTTTTCAATATCATAGATTTAGCCAATTTTATTTTCCCTTCTTCAGCCACACATTGCAACGGTGATCATGGTGGCAGATAAAAGTAAATAAACCCTGAAAAAAGAAGAGGAAGAAGAAAAAAAATAACTCCAAAAATATATTTGTTTTACGCGAAGTAGCAATAAATATCTCATCGACAAACCTTGAATGACCTTAAAATGTATTTTAGTTGCTGTATTTTGCTTTGGTGTGCTCAGAATTGAATGAAATATTTTATCTTTTTATTCAAATCCTTTAGATTCAGCGGTGATGGTCCATTTCCATTCCTCCAGACCCAGATTCTGTCAAACTGACACATTTTTTCCAACAGGTAACGATTTTTTAAACTATCTTGAGGCCTTAAATTTGAATATGGTGCTGGGTGCTGTCCGTGGTGCTGAACTGTGCGTTTTGGTTAAACAATCACACCTTGTAAATAATGAAAATATGCCTAAACGCGCACTCTTGAATTATTTATTAAATGAAAACACAACGAAGTCAACCGTATATTATAATTTTTTATCATCAACAACCGTTTGAATGGTACACCTGGAAAACTATGTGCACATGTAGAAATATTTCCTTCTTAAATATAAGCATTCAATACCTACATATAAATAAATTTCGGATCCTGGACAAAACATATTACATGATGATCACAAAACGGAATCGAAATCATTGTAAAATCAGACAAAGAGACAACATGCAAATTATATCGAAATAAATACAATGTTTGCATCATTTCCCCTTTAATACCCAAAATAAATTCTTCCAACAGAATTTTAAAACACCATAAAACACTTGTATGGTCGCTCTACGAGGGAGTATGGCCTATGGTTCAACTATAGGAGACAAGAATACGTATTAACACTATACAGTTTGAGCCACAAAAACACTGCCGTAGAAAGACACACAAAACATAGAGATTTACTGTCAGGTGAACGTTGCAGTACTTTGTGCCTTTTTCCCCTCCAGGAAATAGTTGTTTATATTGATAAATTTAAAGAAACTAATCTCTCAACAGCTTTCGAAACAAACGAGAAAAAAAAAAACACCTGTAAGAGGCTCCGAGATTCTGTCTACAGACCAGGAACAAAAGCGAAATGCGTCTCTTTTGGTGTTTGTTGTGTCAGATTTTGCGGTAGAGAATCCTCGGTCGCTGATGATGAACTTTTCTGAAGCGGCTGTCGAGCTCTGGCGCGTTAAATGTCGATGGCACGACGCGTTTCCAGCGCGCAAACGCCTCTGCTCAACCTGGGGCTCCAGAGATGCTCCCCTTCACCAGTCCAGTCACGTGATTTTCGTTCTCGTGTGTCGTTTTCACTTTTTCTTGACGAGCGAAGACGAACATAGAATGGTTTGTTCTGATGCATGAATACAGCACAGTAATGCGTATGCTCGTGTGATTTCAGTTCATGGCGGAAAACCTTATGCCCATCGCACACGTTTTGACAAAAGAACGTTGTTTTTGTTTTTTTTTTCCTAAGACAATATGACTTGTCAGAGTTTATATTTTTACAGCAACATTGTCCACTGATCACAACGAACTGCGCAAGGCGGAAAATAAAATAACAGCTCTACTCTTCATTTTTCAAAGACTCTGGTGTCTCTGTGTCGGACAATTGCTTTTCAGTCTCCGGAAGATGAGGAAACGGTTCTTTCCTGCTTTGTTTCTCTTCCCGCTGTGAAGCCTCATTAGAACATGCTGGTCTTTACTAACGTGGCTTTGGCTCCGTTCTGTCTTTGCAAAGACGACAATACACTGGCGAATGGCCCACCCAAAGAGTCCGGGATAGAGGTGATGCCGCCTGGTGCAGGGGCCCAGCCCTGGCTCGGCGCTGTCACGCCCATGCCGGTGGACACGGAGGTCTTCACTTGGTCCACCTGTCCGTTCCCGGTGGTGTTAACCTGTCCTCCGGTGGGGCTCGGTCCCCCGCAGTTGGAGGTAGGCACTGGGTTGGGGCCCGGTCCTCCTGTGCTGTCTGGATCAGCAGATTTTGCGTCCTTGCTGTCTTCATCTCTGGAGTCAGATTTCTTCCCGGAGTTGGACTTGGCGGCGGCTGCGGCCGCTGCAGCTGCCCGCTCCTGCTTGCGGAACTTGGCGCGTCGGTTCTGGAACCACACCTGTTACAAATCAAGTATATTAGTTACATGATATTGCACGCCAGAACAAAAGTAATTAATATAAAAGTTATTGTATTTATTGCACAAGAAAAAACATTATCGCTGGGGCGAATTGATTTAAAAAATATTCTTAGAAGATTGTAAATCCTTCCTTTATTTTCTTTTTAAGAATCTTTGGTAGATGATAGGGGTGTGGGGCTAGTATATATCACCGTGTCAAAACAGTAAAGCTTTAACAAAAAAAGCAGCAAAAAAAAAAGAAAAGAAAAAGAAAGTTGATTGAAATGCAGAGTGTTAAAATGGTTCCCTTCTAAATGCGCCAGTGCGCAGTTCGTGCGCCACCAACGTGCTTAACTGGCTGCGTACCTGCACTCTGGCTTCAGTCAGATCGATCTTGAGAGCCAGCTCCTCTCTGGTGTAGATGTCCGGGTAGTGCGTTTCTGCAAAAACCCGCTCCAGCTCCTTCAGCTGGGCGCTGGTGAAGGTGGTCCGGATGCGCCTCTGCTTCCGCTTCTCGTTCAGTCCGCCGTGATCCGTGAAGAGCTTGTAGGGAACTGTAAAAGGAACAAAGTGTCACCGTGTGAGCCTGTACAACATGCGCGTGTGTGTAATTTGGATGTTGTCAAATGAAAAAGTCAAATTTGATTTTTTTGGTGTACCAAATCCATTTAAGGATGCTCCAGTAATACTTCCAATCGTATTACGCATTTGATTACCTGTGGATTACTTCTGAACTGATAGCGCTGCTGACCTGTGATGCGGTTAATTGTAATGTTAAACTAATTGTTGCTCCTCGGATCGAGGCTCAAGTTTGAAAACTTGTCATAATGTTCCCATCTGCCCCGCTTGTTGCTACTGTAACTCCAATTCGGTGTCAATAATGAGCTTTAGTCTTTGGTTATCTAATTATTTTCGAAGCTTTATGTCTCATCCCAAAGTAAATAAATTATGCCTATCATTTTGGCAGCTTAAGATAATTCTGTTGGCGGTTTTGGGTGTGACTGGGATAGTATAACCCTATAACCGAATTACGGCTTGCCTGCAATCGCTTCTAACGTGATAAATTCTTTCATTTGTGTAAGCAAATTTCGTTTGGTAAATACTAAACACATTTCCATTTTCAAATGCAATCAAGACGTCCTATAATACGCTGTGTCGAGGCTCCGGAGCCGCTGCTTACCTGCGGCGTAAGGGCTGCTCTGGTGGTCCCGCAGGGTTCCCAGGCTGCAGGACCCCGGCGTGAGGGACGGACAGCCGGAGGTAGCCCCGAAAGTGGTCCTGATGGGATTGTACTGAAACCCGCTGGCTTGACTGCACGAACTGAAGTCCGCATAGGCCGATGCCAAGCTCGATGTGTCCATCCCGGCCATACATGACTCGTAGGCAGAGGAATTTAGGTAAGAATACTCCATTTTATACATTTGAGAAGGCTCGGTGGAGTTAGAAAGCTGCACTTCCCACGAAAAAAACAGCCGAAATCTATCCCAAAAATCGGGTTTGAAAGCAAAAATGATGTATTAAAAGTAAAAAATGAGGAGGACGCGCGGTCTGAGGACGGGGAAAAATGAGCTGTTTGGTTTTAACTGGTTGGAAGGAGGCTGGACGGTGGGTAGATGTTCACTGCTCAGCGCCTGCTCCAAAACTGGCCTCCTTTATAGGAACCTAGCCCTGTTTTATGAAAAGCCCCCTAAGAGCCGCCTAGCCTGAGGTCTCTAGAGCATATAGTCCTCATAATAAACTTGGCTCTTTCCGCTTGGACAATAGCAAAGCGTTTGGTCTTATTGCTAGCGCTTTTTTACATGACAATAACTCATCAGTCTATTGGGCTGGCACTGGGGGCCCGGGCTGTCCAACCTCCCTATCATTGATCCCCTGCATCTCTAATTAGAATTTAATACCACGCCATTACGCACCCCACCACCACCTCCACCCCTCTACCCATCCACCCCACTCCTCTCCAACCACCATCCTGCCCTTTAATTCAATCACACCACTTGGAAATAATGAAAGTTGGGTGACGATTCTCCCTGATCCAATTTTCTCCAAGCTTTTAAGCCTTTTAAGCGTCCGTATACCTTGGGCAGGATTTCACATAGTATTCCCCTCTGCCTCCTCTCTCTGCCAGTCTGCTCCGAATGTTTTTCCCTCTCCTGAGCTGCAAAACCTGTCTGTTATTGTCGGGTAGTGTAGGACCTGTTTGTTGCTGGTGTATATTTTCTTTTCTTTTTTTCTTTTTTTATTGCACAAATAATAATTAAAAATGATGGTTCATCCGTTTAAGGCAGAACCATTTTTAGGACTTCATCTGCTTTGTTTCAGCAGACTGCTTGAGAGGAACCCGCTGGAACTGTCACCTTACTGGCTGATTTTTCACCTTTTTCACTAAACTGACTGTAAAACCCACCGCCGCCAAAAACATTTAGAAAGACTCCAATTTTTTTCGTCATTTTCCATTTTTTGTATGATTTCTTATTGTTTGATTTGCGCCTGAATTAGATTCATTTTGATTAATTTATCTAACCTGTATTCTTAAATCAAATATTTTTAATTTACAGACCCTTGTTGTCGCAGATTACATTAAGGCAATAAATGAAAATCAGGACTTTTCCTCGTGCACAGGCAAAGAACACGTTTTGATTTAATAATTCCTCTTTTGCCTCTTTTTCCTCATCTTTCCCCGCGTTTCTAATCTCTGTTAAACTTCCGGGTGTGTTTTTATGATTCAAATGAGTTTGTAATTGTCTTTATTACTTTCATTATTCCATTTATTTGGCAAATAACATCTTTGTAATGAAAGTAACGAACTGGCGAGGCAGTCTTCGGACCTCTTAGGCTCACAATATTAGCTGAGTGGTTAATTTGGTTTGTGTAATAAGGTGAAACGTTTTGTTTGCGCTTCCACAGTCGTTGTGTTTCTGCTTTATTTTCAACTGGACCGAGTTCAAGTCCCGGTCTGAAGCTGCAGGTTTGTTCTCTGTCCAAATTATCCAAGCACAAAAAGGCGCAACAGGAATTCCATCGAGTTAATCAAATTAATTAGATGGGAGAATTTGCTTATCGTTGGTCGTTTCAGCGACGTAAAAATAATATTTCCATAATAATCCTCGCTGACGGCGGCCTGAAGAGCGCCTAAAGATTCTATCCCCATGACTGAGCTTGTGTATGAGACCACAGACATGATAACCTTGTGTCTTAACGCTCTATATTGATTCAATTTTCCCCTCTCGTTTAGATTTTATCACAATATTCGTCTTAATTTCCATCGAATTAAATCTTGAAAGAGGATTTGTGTGTTGAAGCCAAAGACATATTTACTTTTGGACGAGCAAAAACCTTATTTTAATGTGCGTGATAAACAACTTTATTCAATAATGCAGCGCATATCAATGGTGGGAGCTTTTTATTATGGAAAAAGAAATTCTGAATTGTAAAAGCTAAATGGTTTAATAAATTCAACATTTGAGGCTTCGTGGGGCAGTCCCTTTTTACTCCCATTAACCATCAATTATTGTCCACAATCGCTGACGTTTTGCAGTGTGTTTCTCCCTTTTCTCCCGTGTGTACATTGTCTTTTCAGAGATCAACGAGCGCAAAAAAAGTCAATTCTCTCTGCACACAAGCCGGTCCTATTATGTAAATGTTTTCTTTTTTTTATTTTCCCCCTTTCCAGACACGAGCTAGGGACCCAAAAAGTTGTACCAAATGGTTAATTTGATTATTGAAACCAAAGAGCCAAATGGTCCACCATCCTCCCTCCACGCGTCTGGCAGCGAGAAAAGAAACCATCTTTGGGAATTAATCTAATAACGCTCAAAGGAACGAGAAGTCTTTTCTGATATTTCGCCGAGGCAAATACAATTATAGCTTTTAGCCATCGGTTTCTTTCACTGAAGCCGCGCTTTGTTCTTGTGGTCTATAGTCCCTCCATCATAGTCCACCTGCTATTGGGGCGCCCTTCCGTTTATAGGCCCAACATCTTTTAATATTTTAAGCTCGTTCGGCTGAAAAGTGAAGCAGCAGTTTTAAGATTAAATCCAACAGTCTTCTTTTTCCCGATTTTGTCTTAAATCTTAGCGACAGGTGCAAAACTACAAGGCCTCGGGGCTTTCCAGGTTACGCATAACTACCGTCACATAATGAACATTTAAATCTAGGTAACGGGCAGTTAATTGGTAATTATGTGCAAAATAAGAGGCTTCAACCATATGCCTTCACTTAAATAAATCAGGAAAATGCAATGTGTGCAAGACCCCTAAATCCCCCTGGCAAGTGCCGGACAATAGCCGCAAGATGGAAGGAACTCCTCTCCATTTAATGCGCACTATCGTTGCTCAGCAATATAGGAATGCGGGTCGACAGGAGGGACAAAAAAAAAGGAACAAAATGCCATTGTCTCTGGATGGATTGGATGGATCCACTCCCCTGAAAACGGCAAAGACACCGAGGAGGATAGAGAGCGCGCACGTTGGGAGGGTCTCACTGTCACATTTCACCTACAATGTCTCACTCCTCCGCCCGAGGAAATCCTACGCTTATCAAAACGGGTATTAATAACGTGTGTGGTGAGGGAGGGGCTCGGGAGCAGATAAAAAATTCATTTTAGGGATGCTCTCGTGGCAAGTTAGTCTGATGTCTCAATTTGACAGGATGGATAGGTGACGTTTTTCCTGATCAAAACGAAACTATTATTATTATTATTATTATTATTATTATTATTATTATTATTATTATTATTATTATTATTATTATTATTATTATTATTATTATGTTCTTCGTCTTCTTTTTTCTTCTTTTTTTTCAAGCTTAGTTACGTGATGTTCTGTCGGGAGATATGAATCTGAAACATCTGAATTAAAGGTGGCTCAAATTGCTGCGTAAAATGCGCATCGCGTTTCCAAGTGCACAGATGGAAAGTGACATCTGGAGAAGCGACTAAATTCAATTAAAAGCTGTTCCCTTTTCTAAGTGTCTGAAATAAAAAGAAAAAGATATGTACCACCGAAAAAAAAAAATCCTGGACGGTTACAGTCGCTAACGCAGACTTGTGTATTATTTTGTTCGAGTTTTTGACGCTTTTGTATTTCATTTCAGGTGCAAGGTCTGATGCTGATGGTGAATGATGAATGTTTAAATACCGTCTTCTGCACACTTCTCACTGTCACGTGTCACTCTCCTATCCCATTAACCCCGTTCTTTGTGATCCAGATGTACAGCAGCCAGCCCCGGCTCTTCTCCCCTGCCCTCTCCGGCCTGTCTCAGCCTTTATCTGCGCTTCCCAAGTGACCAAGAGACCCAGCCAGTGGATTAACATAAAAATCTTATTCCGGGGGATAAGATTAGGAAACATATTACCCTCAAACGCGGCCTTGGCACGGGCGAAAGCCAGGCAAGGAATCAATTACTAAATTACTCCAACCTCTAAGTCGACATTAACGGAGAGAAATGCCATCGACCGCTTCTGAAATAAGATTTCGTAAAGATGTGATCATTAAATCACTTGCCAGTGTTCAAGAATCTGATTCATAAAATCGTCCGAAATGAGATGGAATTAAATTCTTATCGGAGCTCTTGTCATCGTTTCATCCGCGCGCTGTTTAACGTTGGTCAATGGCCTTCATGAGATTCCCCCTGTAAATAAACTTCCTAATTGAATCGGCCTCTCCACGACACATTGTTTGGTTGTTATTAATTTATTGCAGCCGTGCGGCTGGATGGATGGAGGAGCACCGTGCGTGCGTGCAGGCCCCGGGTCTGGCTGAGACGCTGCTGCCGCTGCAGGTTTCCTCTGACCATTTAAATCTACGGACACCAAATTAAGCCGCAACCTTTGTTGATCTGAAACATCATCTGTCATTTTTTTTCCCCCCTTTTTTTTCAAGGTCTCCTTCTTTTCACCCCAATAGGGTCAAGCCATATTTTATTTAGCATGGTCTACTGGCATCGCCTCGACCCCCGCATTAGCAGTTGACAATTATTAGCCCCAGCCTCATAAATCAGCTGCGTGACCCGTTATTATTGTTGAATTGAATAGCTGTTGGGGAAGTGAGGGTCAGTGTCATTAACTCCCCCCCCCC
>BJFM01000692.1:12100-36447 GCA_016586285.1 Arothron firmamentum | reverse complement strand
GGTATAGCTGGGTGGTGGTGGTGTTGGGTGGTGGTGAAGGGTGGTGGGGGGGCGCGGGTGGACTTGCAGAGCGAACACAATCAGCCCTCTGTTTTCATAAGACTTGTGGTATGTGAGAGCAGAAACAAATGTGTTTAATTTAGGTTCCCTTTTTGCCTCCCTCTTTCCCCCACACCCACTTATGCCCACCTCCGTTTTTCAAAACTGATTCCCCCCCCCCCCTTCAAGATGCCCCTTCTGCCACTGTCAGCTGCCTTTAGGAAGTTTATAAAAGTGAGCCAAAAAAAGGTTTAAAAAAACCCCCCAAAACAACAATGACCCAGTCAGAAAACCTCTAGCAGACACACTCAGATTTGCCCCGAGAGCGACGGGCTAAATATTTACCTGCAGTTTCTGGAAGAAAAAGAGGAAAATTATGATATTTATACTTTTTTTGCCAAGCATTTGGAGTTGATACAATCTGTTATTTGCAATGTTCATTGTCAGATTCGCATGCTGGACTTATTGCTGCTTCCTGAATGCCTTGCTAGAAAGCACTGCATTATGGCGTTGACCCGTTCTGTCTCTGGTCAATTTGCGTTTAGTCATAGATGAAATTTTCAGGTGCCCGTTCTGAGAGGTGGTTTTTTGTTTTTTTGTTTTGTCAAGTTTCACTGTAAGTGCTGAGCCGAGCACTGCTAACCAGCTTGTCTTCTGGAGTCGATTAATTCAGATATTTGCGGCCCTGACTTTTCAGTAAAATGTCGTCAAATGTCCCTGTGTGACTGGACAAACAATGCCAGCGGACGTGGAAGCGGACGACATCGCTGACATTGGAAGTGTGGCTTGTCCTGACATCAGATCACCTCGACATTAAGTGGAACGGAAAGTAACAGTTGGAAGCAGGTCTCTCAGGTACGGGAAAACCACAAAACCGACTTCACGTACAGTAATTGAGTAGAATAGCCTTGTGCTCATCTTTATGAGATGGCCTTGCTTTTGCTAGATGCATAATTATCTTCTCCTGTGTCTAATTATAGTGCGGGTTTTATATGGCCTGCTGTTGCGCTCTTGTAGCAGAATTACTCACTTATTCCCGACTTTACCATCAGCGCCACTCAAGAACATTTTCCTTTCACTGCACCTGATTAAAAGCAGCACAATTTGAACTGGCGAGTTCATTTAAAGACCCATGTGCGCTCCACGGTAACACACTCAAAATGCTGTGGTTACAGGAAGCAATAACTCAGGATCATGTCATGCAGGAGGAAGGGGGGGAAAAAATAGTGATTAAAAAAAAAGATAACTGCTTAAGTTGCAAAAATGTAAACTCCCATTGTAATGGCTGCTCACTCACTGGGACAGAATGTTGAAGAAGTGGGGGTTGGAGGCGGGTTTATCTTGGCCTTGTGTGTTGTGTTAATGCGGTTTTACTAGTGAAACAGCAGTAAATTCGCTCCCAGGACTTTTCAAATAAACCCGGTGGTGCTGGCCTTGTACAAAACAGGCAAGGAGCCGTCATCTGACACCATTTCCAAATCGCGGGAGCTATTTTCATAAAATGTGCAGCTTTGTACGTCATATGCTGCACATGCTGTTGCAACACTTCTTTTTTTTTTTTTTTTTCCCTGAGTTTGCAATAACAAATAGGTAGTTCATGTCAAGGCCTGCCACATATAGACATGGGGGGAACTATGGCTTGAGTGTGTAGCCTCCTTGTAAAAACCTCTCTGCTGGGACCTCCCTCGAGCAGCCTCCCCTCTTCATTCTCATCTCTCCCTCTTTGCACTAATAGTTCTTTTGTGTACAAGAGCATGTTAAGAGGCGAACGAGCCTGGCCTTAATAGGTCCGTGTTGCCATAGGAACCGTGGAACTCTGGATCTCTGACCTTTGACCCAGTTTTTTTAGCAGCTGTGAATAAGACTGCAGAATGACCAGACGGGTCACAATGGGCCCTCTGCAAACGGAGGGAGCGCCCCTGTCGCAGTCATTTAACTTCATTCCTCCACAGGCTAATGGATACTTGAAATGTTGTAGCCATTAGCAGAATTCTATCAATGCGGCTGCGGTTCAGTCATAAATACAACTTTCTTTACGCCAGGTTGCTGATGTGAGGATGACCCAGCTATTTCTGTCAGAAATGCAAACCTTTCGCGATTAATTAGACTAATAAATCTATCTTTCGAGCATCTTTTAAGACACTCTAGTTAATAACTTCCTCCTTATCTACTCACTTCGTCGTGGTCAGGATAATGGCGCATGGTCCCCCCCCAAAAAAAATTGCGATTGCTCTGCAGTGCATTGTGGGTCTGACAGCTGATCTGCCTGTCGTTTCCCCATCAATTACACACTAATCTGCAGAGTGAATGCGGCGGTTTGTTTAAGAATTGTCAGTGTAATTGCCTTTAATGTTGGCGCACAATGAGCCTTAATGCAAACCCCGCAACAAGGCGGGAGCTTTTCATCACGTTGTCTTTGTCCGCAGAGCTTGAATTGTGTTTCATGGGATGATCAGGTTGAGGTGTCAATGGCCCCCACATGAGCAGGTGATATCAGCAGAGCAAACCAGGGAGGGGCTGTTGAGCAGGGGGCCTATTGTCTGAAGTTGCTCTTCATATGGGCAGGGGATGGTAATTAACACCTCGGCCAAACGGCAAGCTGTGCGGCCCATTTGTTTTCTGTTGGGGGGGGCAAAAGAAAACAATAGGGAGGGGTTCTCCACACAGTGTGTGAGTGACATTATCTGCTGGAGCAATCCATGGATGCATTCCTGCTGCTCCGCTATTCACTATAAGGAATCGGGGGCCTAGTTTGCTCTAAAATCACTTGAATCAGTGCGCAAGAACGTGGAACATTGTTAGCATATTGCTAACATGTGCGCTGTTTGTCCACTGGTGTTACTTTTTTACTGGTAAAGGAAAAAAATAACACACACACACACACACACACAAAAACGAAACTTGTGGTTTACTTTTGATTGACAGCCATCCTGACTTCACACTGCAGGACTGAAGCTGGCAGATAGTTGCTATCAAAGTTTGGGATTTTTTTTCCCCCCCGTCCTCTTGGCAGAGCGTCCGACTTAGCTCGACAGCAAATGTCCAGACATCTGTCTCTTCTCCGTGCTCTGATGTTGGCCTGCAGCGTGGCACCACACACTTCAGAGATGACAAAGACTCTTGGCTGGGCTCTGCCCCACTCTGTGAGAGCAACGTAACAATTAGAACCCAGCACTGGCAGGCCACATGGCCCAGAACATATGCTGCGCTTTCTGCGATGAGGAAACCAGCGGGCTCCAGTACACTTTCTGGGAGAATTTCAGTGGCATGTCTACCACCTTTGCTGCATCTGGGTTCCGTGAAAGTAGCACATTCATCTGATGTCTATTCTGAGTGTTGGAGATAGCAGGGATGGCTGGAAGACAATTAGAGAGCCACAGAAATAGATCAGCTATACTTCACATTTCTGCTAGTACTTTATCCAAGTCGACTTAGCAGAGCTTCCAAGTCCCATATTGCAGCATTGCTATAGACTCTGACCATATGTTCTTGTTTGTTTCCAATAAAATAAGGGCATGTGTAAAGTAGGGCTGAAATGATTAATCGAATAATTCGAGTAATTCACTTCCAGAAAGCTTCGATATAAATTATTTGTGTCGAAGCTTCGTTTAAGTTCGGCCCGCCTCACTTCGCGCTGTGTTTGGCACGGATCGTCGTTTCTGCTGCGCAGCGAGCTCACTGTTTCGGCGGTGAGGCACGGATTTCAAAGAATTTCACATTTAAAAGAAAGCGTAGTGCAATGGAAATCGGACTGGACACGGCAAGCCGAGGCTAACGATAATTAGCCATTAACAAAAATCAGTGTGAGCCATGATTGAGAGAAGTCTGCTAACTAACACACTTTGTTTCTAGCTCTGTGGAAAGGCTGATTCAGAACTTCCAAAGTGCTAAAGGGAGTTTGTTAAAGCCTGAACTTCAATTATAGTTGAATTGTAAAAGCAGTCAGTTTACCTAGCGCCGTATCTAAGTTTGATATTATTTTGAGCATTTTCAACAGAGCAAGAATGTTACGGATGCTTTTCAATGAAGTTAGTGATGTATAAAAAAAAAGTCACAGTGTGCACAATATATTTCCTTATCTGATTACTCGATTAATCGCCAGAATAATCGATTGAATACTCGATTACTAAAATAATCGATTGCTGCAGCCCTAGTGTAAAGCATTACAAGAAGTGAGTGTGTTTTGCAGTTGCACTGATATTAGTTAATCCCCCATTCAAATCTTTATCATCTAACTCGTCAAATCATCCATTTTACCTGCAGTCTCTTGTAAGACTGCCCTAACTTTTTACTTTCTTGACAGTCTCTTTCTGTTCCACGTGTGTGTGTGTGTGTCACTGTAACTAAGAAAGTTTTTGTATTTTCTTTTCTTTCTTTTTTTTTGAGCAGCACAGCTCACAGTAGTTTGCCTTTTGTTTCCTTTAAGGTCTCACAGAGCCAAACACACTCCTTAGCTTCACGTCTCCCATGGCGGTGTTGCTGGCCTGCAGCAGATGCGACAGCGTGCAGCTGGCATAGCATTACCTGGCTGGATGTTTCACGGAGTGCGTGAACAGTTGCTCCACAGGACACGCTGGCAATTAGAAGAAATGTAGGTGCTGTGTGAAAAAAAAAAAAAAGGAAAAAAAAGGTGCCTGTGGGCATGTTCCCTGGTCCTGGCAGAAGCTGTCATATGAAGGATGGATTGGGTGGGAGAATGGGCGCGGGCATGGCCAGGCAAGACCAAACGCTCACAATAGCGCTTGTTTCATTTGTGGAAAGACTTGTGATTGACATAGATTAGACAGAGAAAACTGTATTGTTTTGGATTTTCTCCCCAGAGACGAGCATTCATTAGGCACCGAGCACACAGCAGAGTAAGGTTTCAATGGGGAGCTAGCAGCCTCTAAAAGCAACTGCCTCCTGACAGTTGTATGGACCCGGGCCCATTAGTTGGAACCTACAATTCAGCCTTGAGCAAGTATAGTGAAAATGAAGAGGGCTGATGTCAACTGTAAGAATTCTCCTCCCTTTTGGAAAGGGTCCCCTTCCCCCTGCCTCGGTGCTCTGTTGGACCCCAGCTGTCAGGAAACAATACCCTCTGCCTGCTCCGACAATCTCATTCCTGAAAATGTTTTTTTTTCCTTCGCTCTTTCCTCTCCTTTTCTCCCCTTCCTGATATAATGTCTTTTCCATTTTTAACCCATAGCTATCCTAACTTCCTTCCTCTTTACAAATCCAAAGTGATGAATGAAGATTTAAAAAAAAAAATTAAAAAAATCTAAACTTAATAAATCAGCTTTCAGCCTACTTGTTTTTCACAATTTATCCTGCACCGAGTTTGGAAAGGAGCAAAAAAAAAAAAAAAAAAAGTACATACTCCACTAATGTTACTATCAGACATCTTTCTTTTTTTATTGTCACAATTCTTGTCTCTGCTGTGGCCAGATGTGTGCTGCAGACGAAACTTGCATTTCACCCATAATTAAAATGACATTATAGGCTGTAGAATCGTTGCAGTGATGACGAGGTGACGCCGTAAATTATGGGCTTTGTTATCCTAATGTTTACGCTCTACATAGGTCTGGCTCGGCCAAACACAGGTAATAGTATTAAACCATTTGAATTAATTTGAAACTGAACCAAGCACAAAAACCACATGGACGACAAGCGACTGTGTCCAGCTTTCAAACTGATGCACAAACCAGATGGTGGATCTGTGGTCTCAGAGTTGGCTTTATGCTATCTCCGCTGCTCGAGGACCAGAAGAGTCTTTTCCTACCGAGCCGTAAATCACAAAAGCATCTCCTGGAGCACAGAGTTTTCAGGGCAGCGGCTTTGAAAACTTTGTGGTGTGAGAAGTACAGTCAAGGGATATGTAACATACAAGCCTTTATTCCTAATTTTATGACGAACGTGAAACTTTGTTTGGGTCAAGAGGCTCGGCTAATTTAATTAAATAGGCAGGAGTTTGTCTCAGAATGCGTAGCTCAAACTTTCGACATGGCTTCCTTCCAGCTGTCTCGTCCCACCCACTCAGCAATGGGCGCCCACAGCTGGCCTCTTGTTTTTCCTTGACAAACGGCAATTTCACAGTCCTCCACCGCTGTTCTATTCACATCGCTCTCCCCAGAGCCTCAGCTCAGTCTGGAGCAATGTGGGTCCCGTACAGATGTCAGCCCTGACTGCGGTTCTGAGCCGTACACCTTCCACACGCTCCCAGAAATGTTCCCTGCAGTTTTTTTTTCTTTTTTTTTAAGCAATACATATATAATTCATCTGAGTTCCTGTGTGACCGAGAGTAACAATTGATTACCAGTACCTCCGGGAGCTAATGACATGTCAGATTGGCCATGCTGTACTGAGAGCAACACTGTTGCTACTGATGACATAAATCTTTTGCCACTGATATCTCGATCGCTGTCTGGTTCAAGCACAGTTGCAAAGTTTCCCCGGCAATGCGTCTTTCTTTTTCAGGAACATTGCTCCTTAAAAGACATAAACTTGTCTTTTTACTTTTACGCAGTCATGTGATCGTCTTTAAATGTTGTCATAATCATTACCTTTAACATTAAGATGCTTTGAGGAGAGTTTTTTTTTCTAACTCTGTTGTGTAATTTTGCTTCTCTCTCACAGTACCTGCAGATGAAATGGCCTCTTCTTGATGTCCCTGGATCTGCTGGACTAAAAGACTCCCGTTCCCCAACACCCGGCCATTTGGTGAGCACTTGCATTGAAAATGTACTTTGCTTATTTTTTCTTTATTGTTGTCAGTATATTCACTAATCTTTTAGATCAGAGGTGGGGCAAACTGAGGCCCGGGGGCCACATGTGGCCCGATAAACTATTTAATCCGCCCCGCAGAACCTTCACAAACGTTTCTCCACAAGCCAAATTAAGAGGGTTGTCAGCTTGATTGGTTAGAAAAAGGTTCAGGACCCCCATCCCCCCACCCCCCCACCTAGCATGCTAACATTTGGAGCTTCATCATCCAATTTACAGGCACTTTAAAATATTTTTTCTGTCAATAGTCCATCGAGCAGGATTTTTAGTTAACCTCCGATCCTCATATGGGGGGTTAGTTTCCTGCACCACCTGGCCGGCCCGTTTATTAAGATCTAGAACTCAATGTGGCCCCTCAGGCAAAATAATTGGCCTGCCCTGTTCTAGATCATGTGTGATTCAGGAGTAACAGCTGTAAATAACAGTTATTTATCTTCTAAACTCAAAAAAACTGCCTCCAGCTTCCACCTCAGTTGCTTCATGGGACCAACAGGATGTTTTCTCCAGGTTGCATCCTGACATGAGCTCAGTCGGTCCAATCAAGTCAGCTTTTCCTGGGATTCGGGTTCTTGCAAAAAGCCCTCATAATTTACCCAGGTTGTCGCCGTTGCTCATGAGCATGACATTATTGTGCTCACACGTAGCTTGCAGCGCGCAGTCCTTCTGCAGCTGCTCGACGCTCTGCCTGCCCTCGCCGCAAGATCTCCACCTCCGCCGTAAATCCCGCGCGCGTGAGCCACGGCTGGATTCTGCCACGCAGACGTGAACTTGTCATCACCGTGTCTCGCTCCGGTTACACAACGTCGCGGCCTTAACAAACCTGTTTGCGTAGCTGCTTGGCTGCGCGACGTGCATTTTTTTTTTTTTTTGGCTTTGAAACACCTTGTCAAAAGATGTGTTTCAGCCCGGCCATCTTGACCTCGCGCATCCTGGGTAGATGAGCTCGTGGTTGATTCACTGAGGTCCCATAATCGCAGCCGTGCACATGACAAAGTGCTCTTTGAGAGCTGTCAATGGCAAATTGTTACGAGGGAGGGCCGGGTGTGCTCGTGGGAATCCGACGCTGTCTTAAGACTCAGTAGAAATCAGTTAGAGATATTTTATTAGGGAAAAAAATGCTGACCCGTTTGTGACCCTGTTGATTTTCTCTTTGGTACACAGCAGCTCCTGTGTCAACTTTCCTCGCAGAAAACTGATTTTAGTTGTTTAATCAGTGTGCAACATTGTGACATGATTGAAATCACACCGTAGAGAGCAGCATAAAGACAAGAGGTCAGAACAATGATAACGGTTACATATACTTTAGTTTTATACTTTAGTTCTAAGGAAAATAAAGCACATTAAGTGGGTGTGAGAGCTATATTCTGCTTCTTTCTGCTTTGGCTCTGTGACTTCTGCTGCTGTCTTGGTGTGTGTTTGGCCTTCAACTATGTGATTATCATTAAACCCGAGAAGTCAGTACAGGAACGTGGTGCAGAGACAGTGATGAATCAGACAACTTCAGGGAGAAATGTTGCTTGGAATTTTACCGATGTTGTTAGTTTGATTTATTACAAGAGACTTACATCCTTTTAGAACGATTGCCTCAATGCAATTGAAAAGGAAAGCTGTAATAAATGGCCACTTCAGGGTCTTCTCCCAAGATGGTGCCTGGATTGGGTGGAAAGTGAATTAGACATCAAATCTTTCTTCAAATATTTCTGAAGCCTTTTGTTTAAAGCATTAGCGCAAGAAAGGAAATTCATTTTAGGTATTCCAGCTTTGAACTGAAAGAGGAAGTCGCTATGCTTTATCTTGTGATCTGTAAGCTGGGGGGAGGGGGTTCATTTAATGTGTGGTGGGAAGCGCTACCACCAAGAGCAGTGCGCACGCGCGCGTGTGTGTGTGTATGTGCGTGCGTGTGTGTGCTGGACACAGAAGGATAGAAACTGAAACACCCTGCTGTGACCTCACCCCCCTCCCTGGGCCAGGAGCTCACATCGTCCTCGTGTGCGCGGCTGCTGACGGGGGAGCCGGGCTGATTATGTGCTCATTACTCCGGCTGAAGAGAGGATGCACGAAGTGGGAGGGAAGAAGCCGGCCGACTCCCCAGGCCTGCCAGCTCCCCGGGCCCCCAGTGCTGCGCTAATGAGAGCAAGGGGAGCGGATGGGCACACACGGGGGGCCAAGGATTACTGCCTATACCCAAAAGGAGCCAGAGAAAGAATCCTGAGGATAAGAGGGCAAGAAGGGGACCAGGAGGGACGCCTGCAGTCATTCTGCAAGCAGAAATCTGACACTCACTGTTATGTATTGGTGATGGACATACATTATTTGGAGTATCTGTCAAAATGTGCCTGTAGGTACATGCATATCTCATATATTCTTTGCATAATGTCCACGTATCCGGTAGCCGTTGGATTAAGTAAGAGGCCTTCTCAGTCAGGTGACTCGTAAATCATTTACGGGCGAACGTCCGCTTGGAGAAACTTTTGATAATTTACAAATGAATGATACATTTTGTTGTTTAGCATTGTGGAAGGGGGGGGGGTGTTTAAAGATTAACTGTGCTATACTGCTGCATGCTGTGTGGTAAAACGGGCTTTTTCAGTGGTGCCTACGAGGGGCCGTTCGGTGAGCTTCCTGTCACTGTGCAGATTGGGTCCGTAAGGCCTCTATGCTAATCAGAGCCTGAGAGCCTCAATTATTCAACAGTTATGTTTGTTTAGCATTCAGCTGATTTTTTTTTTTTTTCCCCCCTTTCAGTAATGCTGTCGCTGGTGGTTTGAGCAGCGAGAAGCGACAAGCTCGTATGTGAACATCCCATCATGTGCACAGAAACACACCCATCCATCCAGAAGCCTGACAACCCCAGTGTAAACTCCTGTGTTCAGACTGGGGCTGCCTGGCCATGAATATTACATCAAAGGCCTTGAAGGCTAAGGTGATGAGGTCCGTGAAACTTATTGCCCATTTGGATTGGAAAAAAAAAAGAAAAGACATGGATGGGAGTGGATCACATGAGATATGATGCTGCCTGAAAGCAGCATCTTTATCTTTATCATCTTAAAGATTAAAAAAAATCAGCCACCAAAACGAAACTGTCCACAAGACTGGTTCCTCCAAAGATTCTGACTGATGGGAGGTGAATACAGAGAGGGTTTTTGTCTGCCATCAACTGCCAGGGGCCCAAAAGTTGAGGGTTTTTTTTGGGGGTTTTTTTGCACTATGCCGGTGTCCGGTGAGATTTTCTCGTTTTGCATGAGGCAGCAAAAGAGCAAGGATCCAACGTGGAATCAAAGGCTCTGGGAGGGCTGAAATGAATACTGATCTGGAGTCTGCAGTCCTGCTGGGCCTCTGCAGAGACAAGATCCTCTTCAGAAATGGAATTAGGAACCACTGCTTTGATTCGAGTCAACCTCAGCCTCGCAGAATAACATTACAGAATCAGTCAAAAGCGCGAGTTTGTAGCAGCAGTTTTATAAAGAATGTAGATCCTTCAGGTTGGACTGAGGAACACGGCTTAAAAACTAAAACCATATCGCAATGTAATATTCCAGCCTATTAACTTTTTTCTCTAAAGACTAGTTTTGATTTTGTTTTACTTGTTCTTAGGTTTTCTTTGGGGGGGGTTTTAAGAACATCCTGGATCAAATGGCACCCTCTCCAAATGAACACAAAGAGCTTCTTTAAAAGCTCGCGGCTTGGAAACGGACTAGCAGGAGTGGAAAGTTTTGGGTATAAACCCTGCCCTTTTCCTGCGCAGACACAATGTACATCATTGCACCTGTAGCACTTTTCTATAGGGAACTTTTCTTACATGGGATACAACGACAAATGTCAGGCATTATTATTGAATATTTTGTCAGAATTAGCCCCTTTTAGGTAAAACCTCATGACACATTTGTCTGAGCTTTTGGTTAACAAAACCTTTTCTGAGTTATCGCTTGAGGTGATGTGGAGAAACAGTTGAAAAGCCAACACACATGACCATTGTTGCTGTCGTTCCCGGTCGTCAAAATAAATATATGAAAAAGCAAATTAAAATCAAACAACTCTGGGCAAACATGAACTGAAGCATCACGTTACACACAATTACAGTCATCCACTTTTGAGGGACTCGTGTTTGTTGTGACCTTGTTTGTGAGGGAAAACAAGGCATTCATTTCCAAAAAGGTCTCAACCAGACTGGTTTTATCCATATGCAGGTTTTGTTTTTGTTTTTTTAAGCTGTACCTGGATGTCTTGGATAGCTGTGGGCCATCAACGCCCCTGTAAGGTGATGCTGCGGTGCGACACCCGACACGGTCAGCCCCCTGTCACGTCTGCTTCCTGTTGGCGTTGACAAACACGACTTGGATTTCTCAGCATGCCGGGCATTCTTTTCAGCCTGTCTTTTCCTGGAGCTTTGAAAGGCCTCTGAGCCTCCCACCCAGAATCACTGAGCATAAAGACACACAAAGCTGCAGGGTTATTCAGTTTGTTCTAAGCTCTCTGCCCCATCGGCTGTTTGCCTAGTAATTCAATTCAGATGTGCAGGATCCAAAAACATGTTTGTTTGAATGAAATCCACCCCTCTACACACACACACATACACACACACACACACACACACACACACACACACACACTGACCAAGGGCTATGCTTTTCTTAGCCGCGTTCCAAGTTGGACAGCAACAGCGAGGTACTGCCACCTCGGCCTTTTTAGTTTCGGAACCTCTTAAACTGCTGATATATTTTCTCTGCGCTAGTTTTCCCTGAAAGCACATCGTTTCTATGTCCACTCTCTCTCTCTCTCTCTAAAACCAGTTGTGGGTGTTTTTCCTTTTAGCGCAGAGGTATGCGCCACAGTCCAGACCAGTCTATGTGAAGGGCTGTGTTCCCTCTGTGGATGAAGATACCATCTGGTTTCAGGTTGTTCTTTATCGGTCCGATCACGTAGATGTTGTTTATATTTAAAACAGGTTTCACGTTCCTTGTGGGTTCCTTATTACACTTTGCTTGTGGACCTTAAAGCCAGTCTTGGTTAAAAGAATATTGCCTATGTGTGATAAAAAAAAAACAACCCCAAAAACCTTCAAAAGCAAACCAAAACCATGCTCGAATAATTAGTCATTAAAGTGTTTCTAAAATGCACCGCAGCTATTTAAAAATAAACATACATAGGGTTAGGAAAAGGGTGGTTTGTCAACTTTTTATTTTCACTATGTTACCTTTTTAAAAATGTCAGTAATGCAGTATTTCTAAAGTTAGTGAAAAAAAAAAATAATTATATAATGGGATATAATATATTGGGATTGATGTGTCATACTTGTGCATGTAAATATCACCTATTTTACACAGACTGGGACTTTAATTGGTCCCAAAATCATGCAGTCCTGTTTTACTTCTATTGACCAGTGGCATGCCAATGACAAGCAAAGAACTGGGTTTTTATTTCTGCTTTAAGGAATAATTTCTCAGAGATTTTCCTGACTATCTAGACGACTTTATTCAGGAAATTCTGCCTCTCAGGTTAAATAGTTTTGCATATGCACACATGGATTCCTCACTTTATCGCCGTGTTCTGCTGAGGTTAGACTCAAAACTAGTGCTTTCAAACTTAAAGTTAAGTTTCGGCGATTGGTGTACATTCCAAGACATGAAAAATGAATGCGGCGATTTCAAATTCTCATTGAAGTGTTTCCCAAAATGTGTTGGCATTCAGGTCTGGAGGTCTCAAACAGTGCGCACCACAGAGGGGAAATTCAGGTCTATTGTACGTGAAGAAGAACAACAAAGCACATCTTAAAAATACATGACGTGTGGGATCTGGGATTTCAAGCCAGCAAATCAACACCATTTCTGCCATGAGGCGTTATCAAAGCCTCTTCTGTGTTGTGGCAAATCTGAGCACCATCTTGTGCTCTGACCTTCTGCGCTTCAGCTCTGCAGGGACGGGACCTTAGCAAAGCGATCTTTATATAGCCATGTTACACACTGGTAAATATTTTCTTCACTCTATTTGGCATGGCCAGAATCAAAGCGTGCTTTTGACGCAGGAGAAACCAATTTGCTCAAGATTTAACCAGAGGAAAAAGGTTGGACCTTACTTTAAATACAAGTGGCAGGAAAAGAAGAAGAAGAAAAAAAAATGGCTGTGATTCGGAACAATTCTAAGAGGCAGAAAGAGTCCACTGAAGTCTCAATGCAGACCTTGTTCCCCAGCACACCACGTTGAGGAGAAGTTTGAAAAAAAGGGGGTGGGGGAGGATGGGTAGGGATATTGAAGAAAGGTTAGCCTGGAGGAACAAGACTCCTTTCTCCCCCCACCCTACCCCCACCCACCCCTTGACCCTCCCATGTGACAAGTTGAGCCAACAAGTGCTCTATTCAGCCGGGCAGCCAGGGGAAATGACTGCCCAGCTGAGCGATGCCTAATTAAAGTATAGACGCTGCTGATTACTGTTGTTCTCTTCATCTTCCTCACAGGTCTAGTGTCAGTCAGTGCCCAACCTAAAGGGGTGGGGGGCCCGAAAAAGCTGAACGGTCCACTCACAAATATTGCTGTTTCACCACATCTCTGAGAAAAGGCTAAAGAATATAAGCCAAATGTGCTAAGCTACATGTGCTAAGCTAAATGTGCTAAGCTATATGTGCTAAGCTAAAAGATGTACATCGTGATAAATGGTGATAAATAGATTTATCACAATGGAACAGAGAGGACAGACATGCAGACAGATGGACTCGTTAAAGTGGCATGAAGAGACGGGCAACAGTGAGGAAAAAACAAAAGGGGACCAGTTTCAGCGGATGATGGTGCCATTGTTGTTGTTCAGTTTACCTAAGACAGATTGTGTTTGTTTGTGACTTATTGGTGTGACTTTTGGACTCGTGGCGCTGTTTTTTGGGTTTTTTTTCCCCCCACGGGTTTGAACAAACAGTTCTGTCCATGTAAAAATGTCCGGAAGGGCTTTGGCATGTGTCTGCAAGGATTTTTTAGTGTTTCTTGGTGCTGGTCCAGATTGCATCACAGGGCCGGTCACACGCACATACTGTGATGTTTACCGCTGAGGGCTCACACACACGATGGCCTGTTGATGCGTGTTCCTTTAACAATGTTCAACAGTATCAGGCTACATCAATTAGATCTGTATAGAATCTATTTTGCCAACCATTATTTAATTCATCATTTCTTCAATCATTTCATCATAGAACCAAGGTAATGTTAAAAATGGCCCAGTAAAAAGAAAGGACTATTTTTTATTTTAAAAATCATGTATCACACTATGTAACAGAAATGTAGCATTAGACGGGATTACTTATTTTAGACTTTATATATATTTATTACTAAATAATAGACAGTTACATGTACTTATGCAACACTTTTATGGATTAAATAATTTGACAATGTTACTTCATGTAATGCCATAGATGAAATTAATTCATATTAGTCATCATTCCAATTTAAATGACTAATATTTATTTTCTTAATTTCTTGGATCTTTCATCATCTTTCTTTTTCTCGATGATTGTGTTAAATTAGTACATAAACACACGCATTTTCATATCTTTCTCAGCAGTCCAACAAAGTCCCAGTGGTGCAGCATGCACACCACGTGCACCCACTCACTCCCCTCATCACCTACAGCAACGAACACTTCTCTCCTGGCACGCCACCATCACACCTGTCCCCGGAGATCCTCGACCCAAAGACAGGTAAGACATATTTCATCAAACTGCTTTTCTCTGTTACGTGCACGACAGATACTCAGGCCTGTCTGGGCTCCACCTGCAGGTATTCCCCGCACCCCTCACCCGTCGGAGCTCTCTCCCTACTACCCCCTGTCCCCTGGAGCCGTGGGGTCCATTGCTCACCCCCTGGGCTGGTTCATGCCACAGTAAGCTTTATTTTCATCACGCACTCAAAAAAATTGGTTGCTGTTGTCACACTTGACTGATGGTTGTTTACCATTTTGTCTGAAAAAAAAAAAGGGTTTAAAAATGAATGATCGTCTTGTCTCAGGTGTGAATATCTCAACAGAAATAAAGAAATATATCCCAGTCTTAGATGCGTCTCACGCTGGCGCTTTCACTCACCTCGTCTCTGTCTGTGTCCCAGGCAGGGCCAGCACATGTACTCCATCCCTCCGGGGGGATTCCGTCACCCCTACCCAGCGCTAGCTATGAATGCATCCATGTCCAGGTGAGCAGATCAAGTTTAGCTTAATACCCCAGCTTTCCCACAGGGTGACACATTATACCTGCTGCTTCTGTGACACGGTGAAATCAGCTTCTCGTCTGATCTTTTAGAACAATAAACACTGGTAAAAAAGTAGTAAAATCACTCCTGAGTGTTCAATATGAGTAAGAGAAAAGATGCTATTAAAGGTGTTTGTAATATTCATGTAGTGTTTAACCTAAAAACTAAAATTAGGGCACTGTAAATAGCAAATGTGATCAGCCCCGATGCTTGTGATTATATAAATACAGTGAAAGATAAACAGAATTCTGAGATGTTTTTGCGCTTAAGAATCCCTTTAAAATTTCATAATAAATCCATTATTTTTGAGGTTAAAGTCAGAAGATTTTCCAGAATAAAATGATTGGGAAAAAATGTAAATCTGAAACTTAGAAGCCACTAACTCGTCTAATAATGGCAGCGGGAGTTTAACCTGGTACTTGGCTCGTAAAACAAACTGTTTTTTTTGGATTAGCTAGAATCGTGCTTCAGCTAACGCGCCTTCAATTTCTCACAAAACCCCGAAGTTTTCTGACGGGGACTACAAAGTGATGTCTGATCTGAGTCCATCGCACAGGCTCAGATCCTAATGCAGATCAAAGACATTAACATTCAGTCCTCCTCTGATGTCTTTTCTCTCCAAATCAAACTGCTATACACACTCACACACACACGCGCACACACACCAGGCAGAACTGAATCGATTAGGACAAATCAAAGTTTGAATAATGTCACCAAAGTTTACCAGGAGGCTGGACAGATATTTATTTATTTCTTCGCTGTGTTTAAAATAGCGATTTTAAAAGATTTAGAGATGAGCAAAAACTGAAGCCTGAATCTCATTAATACTTGAGTGTTTTGCGAAAGTAAGGTTACTTTTACGTGTTAGTGTTACATCAACACTGATAACAGCATTATTTGCTGAAAACCTGATGCCGCTGCTTGGTTTTTGTGGATTGAGCGAGATAATTAGGTGCAGGTTAATTACCCAGGGAATGCTATGGTACCTTCTTGTTTATGCAGCATGAATTATTAAATGCTTTAAAGAGGAAATAGAAAATCCAAGCAAATCAGGCTTAATCAGAGAAATGCTATTCCATTTGAGATGCTTAAATATACTCTTTTGACATGTGCGGTTTAGACGGAATCAGATGTGAATTTTCCTTGAGGGGTCAAAATAAGCTTTTAACCTATTTTTCTGCGTGAGCATTCGTAACCGTTCGCCCTGCATTAGTGACTTTAATGATGAGAAATGTGCAGATGGCTTCCTGAAGAAATGCTTTTCATAATTTCCAGTCTAAAATTATCCAGTATTAAATGTGATCGAGCGCCGTATCCCAATAGTTTGGGGTGATAATTGCTCGTATTTAAAAGAAACCCTGTAAAGGTGTGTGTGTGTGTGTGTGTGTGTGTGGACGGCAGTCAGAACACTTAACGGTCTGGAGCAGAAGGAAAAGATTTCACAGTGGTGACAACACACACCACATTTCCTCCAGGCTTTATTTAAACCATTGTCAACCATTGCACTTATTGTGTGAGTGAATACAGTCTAGACAGGCACAGTGGGCACCGCGAATTTCAGCAACAGGCCAAGGTGGACCACTTATGTGCCAAGTTATTTCAACCTTTTCGTTGGCAGGTTAACTGAAGCAAGCTGTTAAAATGTTTCTCTCTGTGGCTCTCGCAGCTTGGTGTCCAGCCGCTTCTCTCCTCACATGGTGACTCCGCCTCCGCACAGCCTCCACCAGACTGGCATACCTCATCCCGCTATTGTCTCCCCTGCAATCAAACAGGAACCCAGTGGGGATAACATCAGCCCCACAATGCAGGCGTAAGAGCACTCAACGCTGCTGCGATCTGTCCGCGCTGCACGCTCTTACGTGCTTGGAGTCGCCATCACCTTTTCTGTGTCAGCACTTTATTAACAGCATCTTTTCCATGTTTGGGATTAGCAGGAAATCCCCTGCTCCTCACAAGAAAGAAGAGGACAAGAAGCCTCATATCAAGAAACCTCTGAATGCTTTCATGCTGTATATGAAGGAGATGAGAGCCAAAGTGGTGGCAGAGTGCACTCTGAAAGAGAGCGCTGCCATCAACCAGATCCTTGGAAGACGGGTAAATGACACACACACACACACACACACACACACACCACACATACACACACACCCGTCTGTGTTTGGCAAACCTTTGATATCGGTCCTGTCTTTGTCAACAGTGGCATTCCCTGTCAAGAGAGGAACAAGCCAAATACTACGAGCTGGCCAGGAAAGAAAGGCAACTGCACTCCCAGCTCTACCCAGGATGGTCAGCACGAGATAATTATGTGAGTGGAAGCATAACAAACAGGATTGGATTTTTCTAGCTATGCTCCGTTAAATACTGCCAGATCCTGTGAGTTTCTGTGGTAACAACTGCCATAATAAAAACATCAGGATGTTAAATCAGTCCTTTAGTAAAAGACAAAAATAAATCATACTTCAAGGTCATTATAGAACATACTTGTGATTTTTAAAGGTATTTATTGGTAGTGAGGTACTTGCAAATGATAAATGATGATACACAAAAATATAATCAATGATATACAGTTTAAGATTCAATCAGAAGCTTTTTAAAATCTTTTGTACCAAAAAGAATAAATAGATTTATCACAGAAGTGCATTATAGTTGCAAAAAACATGAAATGCTAAATTAAAAGCCAAAAATCCTTAGTAACAGAACTCTACTCTACCTTATTTTTTTTTAGATGCTTTTAGCTTCTTTCCATCTCTAAAGTTTCCAGCTTTTAAAGACATTATTCATGTGTTCAGGGAAAGCGGAAAAAGAGGAAGAGAGAAAATAAACCTGATTCTAAACCGGAAGGTAAGAGGAACACTTTTTTTCATCCCTGCTTGGAAGAATGGAAACTTTTTTTAATTATTATTTGCATCTGCAGCTGTGCTCTTTTATTTACCCTCTCTTCCCTTACTAACAACTACTAACTCCTTTTCCTGCTTCCACACTTTTCATGCAGCTTTTGAGGTTCAGTGCTAATAGTAGCAGGTATGTCTGCTGTGTCATCATCCGGAACAGTCGGTCCTTCTAGGAACATGCAGCAGCAAGACGATTACGAATATATAAGCAACTGTGCTTTCATCTTGGCTTTTTCGGAAGCTTTTCGGAGCTAAATCATAGACATTATCCGAAAATACAAATGTCAGCCTCCTAACACACAGTTACACTCATACACCACCCAACCACGTGGATCCGGCAGACAAAGCAGACACATTACTGCTGCATCCAGATGTGCTGCTTTAGAGTTCTGGCTACCTGTCAGGGTTTTCCTTCTCTGTGTTCTGGCTCAGTTCAGCACCGTTTCATGCTTTTATTTTGCATGAAATCATGAAACGTCAGTAAGGTTTCGACCTTTAAGGAGTATTATGCAACTTTTTTCAAGATTTTTCCCGCAAAAAATCTTTTTTCTAATTCATATTTATGGAAGAAAAACAGCATGAAACTTATTTTGAGCATAACAGGCAGCTAAATTCTGGAGGGATTTTTTTTTTTTCCTGTTCATTCTTCTGTGCCCACATGAACGTGTTTCACACCATGTTGTCGCTCATGTTTCTAACTTAGTCTCCACACCAAGTCTGAAGTCTTTGTGCCGCCATCTTCCCTTTTGTTAATGTCACATTTGCAGCTTTGAGGGACATGAACCAGATTTGCAGCCAACATCAGGTCCATAATTCATCGCCATCTTCTTCCTCTGCCGTCCACAGACTTCTCCATCAGAAGCAAGAAACAGTGCGTGCAGTACCTGCCCTCGGAGAAGATGTGCGACAGCCCTGCGTCGTCGCACGGCAGCATGCTGGACTCCCCGGCCACCCCCTCCGCCGCCTTGGCCTCTCCAGCGGCTCCCGCCGCCACTCACTCCGAGCAGGCTCAGCCGTTATCGCTCACTACCAAACCAGAGGGACGCATGCATCAGCGCTTCCCCCTCCCTGGGAAGGCTTCTGGATCCACATCCTCTTCCTCCTCCTCCTCCTCTTCCTCCTCCCAGCCCACCTCTATTCCAGTTGGTACTTCGGGCAGCCAGCCAACCACACCTATCCTCACCCGGCCAATCCCCTTCACCTCCTTGCACCCCTCTATGCTCTCCTCTCCTTCCCCCTTCCATCAGGCAGCCCTTCACACCCATCACGCCTTGTTCCAGTCACAGCCGCTCTCCTTGGTGACCAAACCAACAGAATGAATCTGCGTCTGTATCTCACTCATTTATTTGTGCTGTATATTGCTTTACCTTTTTGAATAGATATTAGAACAGCCCTTTTTAAAAAAAAAAAAAAAATGAAAAGGATGAAATATTATTGGTCAATATTTGACTGCTTCCTTTTCTACATCTCTTAATGAAAACTAAATGTATTTTTTTGTAAAGTTTACTGCAGAACTGGTTTCTTTTTTGATGCATTTATCCAATGAACTTGTATAAAAGAACCAATGTATATAAAGTTTCTTTATAAAAACAAAAAGAAACAAAAAACATGTTTTCTTTCTAGCCAAATTCTGATTAATGTTAGTATTAAGCTGAAGTCCTAGTACTGGCCAATAATTGCAGTTCCCTGCCCCTTCTTCCTTCTTTTCGATTCATTTGTGTGTGCCCCTTCTTTGACATGTTAAATAAACATTTGAAATTGTTTCTTAAAAAATGTCTGCCTGTGTTTTCACTCTCATTTTGGTCAAATAACAAGCACGGTTTTTGTTAACAGTGTCTTGTGGTCTGGCTGACCATTTTTTTTATAAATGTGAGCACAGTCCAGAACTAGGTAATATCTGCGCTCTGTTGTGTTGACACCGTCCTTGTAATAAGAAGGCAGCATTCGTTTATTAAAGCCACACGGCTTCTAAATAGAAAGCTGGATCACACCTGTCCCGTGTAAAGCAGTTTTAATATTTAATAAAAACGGAATTAGGCTAACCGCGCTGGAAAAGAGCGTCTGACTCGGGGTAACAAAATTTCAGTCCCAGAATAAACAGAAATAAAGCAGACATCTGCTCCTTGGTTTCTAACGTTCCCAACAATGACACAAAAGCGGGTCACTGTCGTCCCAGTGCACCAGAACCTGCCTGGGTTCCTCTTGCATTTTTTTTAAAAAGCACTTTTATTCACTATTTGGCACGTCGCGCAGACTTAATTAACTCAGAGGTAATACGATGGAGCCCCAGGGACCTCATTAGGCATTTCAATTAGTGGGGCAAAAAAAAAAAAAAAAAAAAATACACAAGTTAGGGTGCAATGCAGGAGATTTTCCAAGGATCGACCAATTATGTTGCAGTGAGGGGACACCCCTGGACGAGCCCATTACTACCACCTCTTCCTGTAATGACTCATAATCTTACTACAGGGAATCTTTACACCAATGAGGAGACCGCTTTAGTGGGCTGGGTTAATTGATATTTAGATTAGGAATTACGACAAGCATACTGACGGTCTCACTAAAGCGTTTAAAACCCCACATGTGGACAGAAACTCTTTTCTCTTCCTCTTCCTGGAGTCTTCTTCAACATGATGACCTACATGCCCCACCAAACATTAGGTTTAGGCAGTCATTAGCCATAATAGGTCCTTGCTTGTTTGCCTTGTCTATCTTCTGTAGTGCAGGCACAAACCGTGCAGCCTCTGGTGCTGCAGCTGTCTTGTCAGAGCCACTCCAACAACACATCAGTAATATTACAGGTAATGAGTTGTCAAAACAGACTGCAAATCTGTCTCCTCAAGGACATCCAATGCAATGTTCACCCATAGATATGTTATCTTAAAAATTCCAGTGCTTCGCTCAAACTATAACATGTTGATCTGTCCTCTAATATCTGGGTGCTACTCTACAGACTTGCATCTAGGATGCAGATTTAATACATGTATTTTTTTCCCTCATTATTTCTTTGTGATTTACTACAGGTCAATAATACTCTGCATTATGCGGTTCTAACAAGAGCCCAGATGCTTTTAAGATGTGAAACTGAGAGAATAAAACTAACTAAACAATAATGTGTCTAAACATCTTCGACAATAAGGGCTGACAGTCACGTCGAAGGGTCTATGTGAACACAAACTAATTAGGGCTGACAATGTTTTCCACTGACTCTCGTCTCATATTCCCATTAAAAAAGGATGCTGTGTTCACATGTGGTTTCTCAAAGTGATATTAATTGATTGTTTTCGTAACATTCACCAAGCTTAGCAGGACTCAGCTGGGCCTTTGTGGAGATGATAAGACTGGCTGTGAGCATAAGACCCTCCTCTATGTATTATTCATAGCCATTTGACCTTAAAGATGGAAATGCAAACGTGTGTCAAGAATGAGGGCAATCATCGGACTTTTCAAATGTCAAACAGCCTGCCACAATTAAGATGTGTTCATCACAAGAACCCACAGGTGCCTGGCACCCATCGGAGATGTAAAGCACCTTCAATTAACATTCTGATAATTATCTCCTCCACACATCTTCACCTGTATTCCTTGTAATTGTTATGCATTGATGTAAACTATGAAGTTGTTCTCAGGCAAAAGAGGTTAAGAGATAAAACTTCCTTGTGTACATGATAAAAGAACAACACACTCAGATTTAAGTAAAGTAGATAGATAGATAGATAGATAGATAGATAGATAGATAGATAGATAGATAGATAGATAGATAGATAGATAGATAGATAGATAGATAGATAGATAGAGCTAACTCTAACTATAAACAGTAGCTATTAGCTATACTTAGCCACTAAATTCAAACCTTCACCCTGAAATTAAATGTCAATTTCTCAGACAGAAACACACTTTCAAATACACACGCTGAATTTTAGGTGGTGTGTATCAACACCGCCATCTGCTGATGTATGTATGAATTGCAACATTCAAGCGCTCAGGCGGCCCCAGTTCACTGGTAACCATAACATATTGGAAGACCAGTGATAATCAATTAATATAATGTCTCAAAAAGATGTGTTATGGTAATAAATTGGCTGCTTATTGTGTTTGGGTGCCAAAAAAGAATAATAAAAGTTTGACCTTTTCTTGCTAGAAAATAGACATTAAGGAGGCTTAAATATATTTTTTTAATGGCGAAATAATGAGTCAATGGCGAAATAATGAGTCAATATATTAAATGACCTGATTTGGTGAAGTACGCCACAAACCAGCAAATAACCACGGTTTAACAATCAACCTTTAGATGGCAGTAAAGGGAAATGTAACTTTTTTTATTTCCATAGAAGAAGAAAAGGCTCCGCCCTACACGGAAGTAGGAACAGGATTTATCAAATCCTGCTGCCGCGTTCCTTTATTTGTCAGGTATCTGCGCAGTCACTGACACACGGATACAACAAACAATTTCATCTTTATCTGTGACTTTTTGTGGGGCTACCATGAAGACGTGTCAGGTGCTTGTGGTTCTACTTGTGTGCTGCTCTCTGGTCAGAGGTGGGTGGAGTTATTTATAGTTTTTTTTTGTCCCCACGTATGTCTATGTATATGAGGTTAATTAAAAGACGCTTATCCGCAATCCCTGTTTAAGACGATTAATCATAAACAAATGGGTGAAATCGCAAAGTTGTACTCATTTAAAGTCAGAGTAGAATAAATAAGCAGAGACGCAGATCATCTCTTTAGTGTGGAAAATCACGACAGAGACGATTTATTGGCTTTCCAATCTACTGAGGTGACGTAATCAGATGAAATATGGCCCTTCTACGTTACGGTTTACATTAACAAGGCCTAAACGATCTAGACAAAACCAAAAAACACGCTTCTCTTTGTCTTTAGTAAATCTCCCACAGGAAAAGTGGGAGCCCTGGTCAAAATTTCTGCGAATGTGAACAGTTAAGTAAGTAGATAATTAAATGATCTCCAAAAAGTTCGAACAGATCATACATTCCTTTAGTATTTTAAGCAAAATTATTAAGAAAAAGGACCAGTGGCCTAGGTTTCGGGCCCCTACATGCGTGTCACAGCTTGTAAACACGTTTTGTAGCAGCAAAAGTGTCTTTCAGTTCTAGAGGCCACCTGCCAATGCCATTTCAACCGGCATTTTTCCTAACTAAGTCTTCCAGTTCTGTGAGATTCACGGAAGTTTTTGCACTCACTGCTCTTTTGGGGACTATGCACAGACACTGTACATAGTTAAAAAGAGAAGAACAAAAAAGCAACAGTGCAATCAGCAATAAAACAATAAAATCAGTAACACAGCTAAAAAAAATGACAATGGCCAGATAAGAGGGAGAGAATGGATGGCAGAAGTTAGGTAAGATAAGCAGTCTGAAACAGGTAAGCATTGAGTCTGGATTTAAAGAGTGGGTAGAGTCCCAATTTCAGAGGTCCAGGGGGAGGGAGTTTCAGAGCTGGGGGGCAGAGTGACCGAAGGCCCTGCTCCCCAGGTTATGAATGGCTTTGAAGGTGTATAAGAGGAGTTTGAACTGTATTCTTTGCTTGACCGAAAGCCAGTGGAGGATGGGCGAGATGTGGTGGAGTGAGGAGGTCCTGGTGATGATACGGGCACCTGAGATCTGGACCAATTGAAGTTTATGGAGGGATTTTTGCGGGAGGCCAAAGAGAAGAGAGTTGTCAATGCGGGAAGGGGCGATGAGGGAGGGGCGATGGTGATTTATGTTGCGAGGGTGAAAGTAGGCAGACTGGGAGATGTTATTGAGGTGTCGGCGGAATACAGACGGTGAGGGAGGGAGGGAGTTGGGTGGCTGGGGGATTTTATTAAGCAGGTTGAAGAGGGATTTGGTGTTTGTTGTTTCTGTTGTTGGAGATGATGAGACTGGAGTAGTAGACTGATTTGGCGTGAGCTATGGTGTCTTTGTAGAGAAGTATATGGTTATTGTGCATTTCTTGAGGAACCGTGAGATTAGTTTTTTTAATTATTATTATTGTTGTTATTGTTATTATTCACTTTTTTGGGTTGTATTAGCATCAACAGCACTGGTAGCGATGGCAGTACTGATGACATGTCCTCATTTGTTTGAAATTCTACTTTGGTCACTTTATCACTTGCTGTTTATAGGGGCCCCAGCAAAACAGGAGGTTCCACAAAGTGACGATAAGGCACTGCCTGGGCAAGATGGTGGGGTGGCTGGAAAAGAAAAGATTCAAGGTGAGCCTGGAAAAGAAAAGACCAATGGTGAGCCTGGAAAAGAAAAGACCGACGGTGAGCCTGGAAAAGAAAAGACCAATGGTGAGCCTGGAAAAGAAAAGACTGATCCTGAGCCTGGAAAAGAAAAGACCGATCCTGAGCCTGGAAAAGAAAAGACCAATGGTGAGCCTGGAAAAGAAAAGACCAATGGTGAGCCTGGAAAAGAAAAGACCAATGGT
>BJFM01000691.1:74153-84221 GCA_016586285.1 Arothron firmamentum | reverse complement strand
GTGTGTGTGTGTGTGTGTGTGTGTGTGTGTGTGTTTTCGTCAATACTGTACTTTACAGAGACAGGAATAATTCAGCTGAAGCAATGCTTGCTTACAATTCCCTCAAATATCAGTCAGAAAAACCTACTCCACAAATCATTTGGGTTTTTTAAATGTTGATTCAGCTTGATAAAAAGAAATGATTGTGTACAGAGATAACAAAGGTGGAACAATGACACACACAGTCTTCAGCTTTGGAAATCTACTTACATGACAATGATGAACAGCAAATACACGTTAAACCAGTGTGGTGTCTGTCAAAGAAATTCTCCGCAATGAACTCCCTCAACTCCAGGCTGAACTCAAACAAGGGAAATTTAGCCTCGGCCAAGAGGAACAAAGTATCAGCATATAGGTCTCTCTGGTTGGCACCGCCTTTTATCCTTAATGACTTATTCCCCTTTACTAGGCGTTATAATCAGTAACCAGTGACTGTCATAACTCCAGGTGTCTGCTTCCTCTTCATCGGTATCATACAGATCCAGGGGGCAGACTCCATATCTATACTGTGCTCCATGACCTGATAACCCCCTTGGACCAAGTAGACCCCCTAATATAATCAGTTACACAACCCCTCTTGGCATCCATGCCCTAACTCTCAGGTGACCTCATCATGATATAATAAATCATATTATTTTGTTCAAAAGTGCACAGAAAAGAAAAATGTTGACAGCATTTTCTGGCTCATATAAACCCCTCTGAGAACAATAATACATAAAACAAATATATTAATCCGCAATATCAGAGATATTTACCACTAACATGATCTGAAAGGTTGCAGTATTTACTTACTCTACAAATGCCACTTATGTTGTGCCATTGACCACTTGTGAATGTTGGCACTTCCAACAAAGATGAACTGTGAAGCCACAAAACGGAGCAGGATCTACATTCAACCAAGCTTCCCCAGGATGCTGCAAATACAGGATCTTCTATGCATCCTGCTGGTGTAAGAAACAGATATTACAGGTGTGAAGTCATCATACCAGACACAGTTAAAGATACAAAGCAGAATTACAGGTGTGTCTTCAGGTGTCACACAGCATTACACAAAGCATCCTTGAGGTGTCATTTAACGTTTAATTCTGGCCGAAAAACATCAACTCCTCTTCTCTTGTCTGAACTTTATGATGCATCCATATATCTGAATATAGCTGTAATAATTATCAATGTACCTTTGCGCTGTTTGTGAGTTGAGAGCACATTTTCCTCCTACTGTTTATTTAATAGTGTAAAGTCTACCGAGCCTCAGGAAATAACCAGGGTTGTGTGAGAGACAACGGCACAGTCGCAAAACTGTACAATACCTCCCAGTCTAATGGGATTATAATAGCCTCTTTCCATTTTACTGGTAACCTCCCTTCCTCCCAAACTTTATCATATAACTCATGTAACACACCCTTGGCTGTTTTGCTAGGATGATTTATTATTATAAGATAGATCTGATCCTTGCCTGGCGTTGACCTCTTGGTTTTCCTTAGGGCTCGATTCAACTCAGCTTTTGTAAATGGTATATTTTATCAAGATGGTCCCAGTGAGGTCAGCAGCCATTGTACCCACGACAGCGTCACCACTGAGACGTTCTTGTCAGGGAGCATCATCACCTAGATGGGAAACTGCACCAAAATTGACTGGCCCTAAAAAGGGTGACGTGCTCCTCTGTACTAAATATTGTGCCCTATCCACAATAATATACCTTGTCTAAATACCACACTAATGTTTTTCTTTGATATTGAATATATGTATTTATTTTTTTGCAGTTTGGATACTGCTTTTTGATTGCAATGGCTGCGGGTACAAAAAAATACATTTTGCTTTTCATTGTACAGTGTATGTGCATGTGAAGAATAATTTTTTTCTTTATCTTTAGTATGTCATCTGATCCCCTCCACGTAAGCAACCTATACTGTACTTCCCCTTTCACCCTCTTTGTTATCCCGAACTAACAAAATAAGTCGTTAACAGAAAAAAGTGAATAATAATAAAATCAGGGCTTCCGAAATAAATAGAGAATTACGCACATTAATAATATTTGATGACTTGCCATTTTTATTTATCAGATTTTTTCTTTCTGTTTTTATCTTAAACTCGGCGAAAATCGAAACGGAAATCCTCGTCAGTGCTTTTATTATGAAATTCCTTTTCCGGAGGCTGCGTCTTTGCGTAATTGGGCTTGACACTGTGGCTTTAAATGGGAATCTCCTTCTGCTCTGCACCGGGAGTCTCCTTTGAGCAAATCCTGCCGTGTCACCGGGATGCGCTCTCGTCGGAGCTGGAGCACCTTGCAAATCGTCCCTGCCTGAATGGCCACTTCCCCCGGTAGGCCTAATATTTTCAAATTTTCCCCTTTCACGCATTTCATTTTCCTTTTCGTGCTGCGCGCAAATGTAAAACGGCAATCCTGTGACTCGGTAATGACTTTGAGCGTTAACCCGAGACAGGAATAGCACGGCTGCGTTAAAATTAGCCCTCCTTCGTGTAAAGATATGCCCTATTAATAATGTAGCCGCATGAAAGGAGCGGTGGCTTTGGCGCAACCGACCTGCAGTTTACAGGATATTTGGATTATGATGCGTTAAAAACAGATCAGATGTCTACGCTGTCAGTGACATTGTTGGAAAAACGGGATATCCATGCAGCATGACTGGGTTAACAGAGCTCAGGTCTCTCTTACCGGCTGGTTTCTCTTTGCTTAAGATTAAAACTCAGCTTGCCGGTCCTGGATTGTTGCCAGACAGACATAAATATGTGTAAACACAGTAGATAGTCCGTACTTGGCTTGACATTACCCCACGTTTGCTCCACTTATGGTAAAGGTATGTTGCAACAGCAAAGATCAAGTTGCTTCATGTCATCCCTGAAACTTTATGTTGCAAATACGGGCGATATGAGCGTGTGACCCGGCTTCTGCAGCCTGACAGACAGGACTTTTTTTTATCCATATCTAGTGACACTGAGTTCTTCTCCTTCGACCCTGACGCTGTGAGATAACAGTATGTTTCCTGGATGTAAACACTTGTTCTTTATGTGTGCATCCTAACTTTTGGAATGTATGTATAAGTAACTATTAAACCATTTCTTTAGTTAAGAATTCCTGCGTTTTGGCTGCGCTGCATTACAGACTCAAATATTGCACTTTTATTCCACTAAATCTATTTAGTAGTCATTTTGAGTAGGAAAAGCCATTTAATAATAATAATCACAATCTTTGTTTAAATAGCACATTTTAAAATGATTTCATCCTATTTTTGGCTCATTGCTTGCTGCATTTAAATCATAATAGAGAACTTTATTAATGATACATTGATTCACCTACCACATAATTTGAAATCTCTATAGAGTTTATGACGATATGGATTTTGGGTTATGAAAAATGGTTAAATACTGGATAATAGACACATGCAGGTGAATGAAATATTTCTAAGTTGAACTGCTTTATTAATTCATTTGACCAGGTACAGTTTGACTGAACTTCTAAGAATTTTTTGCAAATAATTTTTAAAATTCCGTTTCCTTTTCCAGAGGCAGGAGAACTCGCAAAGTCTCCCTAAAAGATGACAGCTCCATCGCACCTGAGCCATGCAGCGTCGCACCAACCGCGTTTTTTGGTCTTGTTCGACTTCGACGAGACAATCATCAATGAGAGCAGCGATGATGCTGTGGTGCGAGCTCTCCCGAGCCAGTGCCTTCCCGATTGGCTGAAAAAGAGCTACAGAGAGGGGCACTATAATGAGTTCATGCAGAAGGTCTTGGCCTACATGGCTGAAGAGGGCATCTCCAAGGACTCCATTCAGTCAGCAGTGGAAAAGATCCCACCCTCGCCCGGCCTCCTCAGCCTCTTTGAGTTCCTGCAAAGCAACCAGAAGCACTTTGAGTTGGCAGTGGTTTCCGACGCCAACATATTCTTCATCGAGACGTGGTTGCAGCATGCTGGGGTGCGGCACCTTTTCTGGAAGATTTTCACAAACCCAGCCAGCTTTGATGACGCCGGCCGGCTCGTGTTGCTGCCTTTCCACTCGCACTTGTGCTCCCGTTGTCCTGACAACATGTGCAAGCAGGCGATCCTCCGTGAGTACCTTTCGGTCCGGCAAAAGGAGCGGGGCGGCGTCCCCTTCCAGAGGGTGTTCTACATCGGAGACGGGGCCAATGACATTTGCCCCTCTCTGGCTTTGGGGCCCTGGGACACAGCATTCCCCAGGAGGGGCTTCCCGATGCACGTGCTGCTACAGTCCGAGGCAGGAAAGTTCAAGGCAAATGTTGTTCCATGGGTTAGAGGTGAAGACATCTTGGACTGTCTGAAGAAAGTAGTAGAGGAGAGATAAGATCTGGGTGTGTGTGTATGTGTGTTTGTGTGATAAGAGGAAGCAAAATGTGCACCAACACTAATGACCAGCAGCGGTATATGCATCTTTTCAGCCCTGCCGTGCTGGGTGAAACTTCAAAAGTGTCGCTGTCTGGTCCACATCTATCTTGGTCTAATTTTGAAATAACATTTGAGCATGAATTCACGTTCCTTTGGAGAGCTACTTACTGTACACTAGCCGCTGTACCAAGCCAGCATGAAGTCTCAGGAAAGTTCACCTGATTCCAGCTCTTACCAGTGGGTTGAAAGTGGTCTGTTTGTCACCTTGAGTGGTTGGACACTGTGGAGTCCACAAGTGGAGATCGCATTTTACAAAGAAATAGAGGCAAACTGCCCTCTGTGAAATGTAAAAATGGAAATATTTTAATGTATGTGCTAAATTGATATAGATAGGTGCTAAAAATTAGATTACACATCAGTTCAGAGCCATATAAACCTTTTGTGTGCTTTAACTCTGCATGTTAAGCATATAATATACTCATCAGGGTGGTACTTTTTTCATCTCACAGTCTGTAAAAAAAAAAATCAGGTAAGCCTTATAAGTATATAGAAAGTAATAAAATGCCTTCGTGGGTCATTATTAGTGTGTTTTAACAGTGTTAGACCCTTAGATGGAACAAATGAGACTAAGACGAATGTGAATGATAATGGCGTTAGGCAGCATTGATGATGCACTGTCCTGATCAAAGTTCTGGAGACGTTAGCCAGCTGTGTGCAGTGTTCTCCAGAGCAGCCAGTGAAATGACATCCCAGTCCCCGAAAACAGCTTTGTTTTCCTTCCAAAGAACTAAGTTCAGTGGTTTTAAAAAGCAGCAGTTTGGGATCAGCCATGGATTTTTCCATCTGGACAAAGAGGAGCAGTGATAAGCATGAAAAAGAAAAGGTACAAGGTGATAGTACAACAGTAATAATTGATTACCGCAGTAATCCACACCTGTGACGGATCCTAAGGGGATCTCCGTATAAGTTTACTTTGGCCCAGTGTGGGAGGATCAAACAAAGAACGCGCAGCTTAAATTCTCCTTGTCAGTAATATTCGTTACATGCAGTCGTCTAGAAAGCCCAAAATGTTCTTTAAGTGTATTCCCATCAGTTTTGTATGTGTAGATTTATTATTACTCTCTATTTACACAATCAATTCAACACAATCAGAAGATCCACTTTAATCCAATATTCTGTCAAGGTGATGGTACTATTTGGAAATGTATACACGCGTGTTTTTAACCTCTTCTTATTTAAACGTGTGTGTTCCTAAATGATGGCAATGCTAACTCTTCTGTCTAATAACTTTTTTTTTCCTTAAATAATTATTTTTTTTAAAGCCAAATCAAGATACACTGAAAACTTTTTACACTGCGGTACATCAAGTCGAATAAGCACTTCCAGCCTTAAATACACATAATGTTAACATGCTGGAAATTTTCTTTAAAGTGTGTTTAATTTCTCAGGGACTATAATAACAATAGTAATAACAATAATAATAATAATGGCACTTAAATGATAAAAATGAATTGAATTGAAAAATGAATCGAAAAATGAATTTTAATGTGATGCAATTATTACAAACTGACAGCTACAAAGTGTTTGAAGCCTGTGCATAAGTGAATTTGATTGGTATCGTCAGAATTAGTAATAGGCTAATTTCATTAACAGGACTAATTAATGTAATCATGCTTTTTATCAGGTAGTGAATATTAGTTTTTAAAAATGTGTGGTTTAAGATTTTTTTTTTTTTTTAGTTGGTGAGATGTCATCACCGTAACTGGAATGCAAGTTTAAAAACTTTTAAAGCCTCAAAGATTAAAAATATATATTATTTTATTTTGTGATTTGAAAGCTGCTGTGTGAGATTCACTCCTGTGGGATTTTGAAATGGGTCTGTGTTCATTTGACTGCGAGGAGCTTTGTGCAACACTGTAAAACACTATATGAGTCAAAAAAGGGATTAAAAAGATTAATGTTGCAGTATTATAGCTTCCCAGGCTATGGAATATTTGACTTTGCTGTTGTTTGGGCATGCATGTCAGCACAAGTGTAACAGGAATATAAAGCCATTTTGTGATCAGTCTGTCTCTGCTGTCTGTTTTTTTGTTGTTGTTGTTTTTCTTTAATCCATCATAGTGATTCCAAAACACTCCATAGACCTTTGTCAATTTAAGGGCTCTAAACTGGAGTTGAAAAGGCTGTAGGGCAAAGAAAATTTTAACCCTAAAGATCATATATATCAAATGTAATAATTGAAAGTTTTGGGAGAAACAATGTCGGAATGCTCAAAGAATATGCAAACAACACATGCTGATTTCAAAACAGCGTAGGAAACTTACAGACTGAGATAAGTGAGGACAGGACGGGGCTGTTAGAGGACAGTGGACTGAATCCGAGAATCAAATAGAATCCAGTATCGAAGTCAGCAGATTTGATGAATGAAAGAAGCCGTAGACTATACTGCCAGGAGAAACCTTAAGGCATGACGTGATTCAACATGCATGTGTCATCCACGTGGTCGGTAGAAAGACATTTAGTAAGTGTGCACCTTTATTTCATAGGCCTACAGCAGTGGAAAATGTGTTTTGGCTCCAGAAAAAGCAGTTAAAAGCCTTGTAAACTGCCCAGATTATGCGATTAAAGTTGAGGCTGCCTGAAGAATGTGAATAAAACTCAAATTGAGGTTAAACCAGTAAAATACAATACATGTCGTTTGGATTTTAAACCTTCTGTTATCCATACATGCGTGACAGGGCGTCGCAAACTCAGAAAGAAGTCAGCAAAGTTTTGAAGCTGTGTCTGTATCAAATTTGACCAGCAGATGGCGCTATAATGCTAATTTGAAACCGATGCAAAATAAATTTTGTAAAACCAGCACAGCAGATTAATCAGGACTGTGTTGCACTGGCTTAATGAGACAAGCACTTGACAACACGATGAGGCATTCTTCATCTGAAGCGGCGATAATGCGACCGTGAGGTCATGTAACCCTCAGATGAGGCGACAGCTGAGCCCCCCCAGACTGCAGTGACTGTGATGGGACTGGGGGTGTCATGTGTTCTCTATATCACAGCGCAGGGCAGGATGCTGCCGAAGTCAGCCAAGTCTTTTTTTGTTGAATCAGCTTCCTCCCTCTAGCTTGTATCCAGTTTGCCAACAATGACCTTGTAACTGTATTCAATCTCCTTCCCAGTGCGCCTTCTGACGTCCTCTGCACATTTCATGTCAGATGTGATTAAGACTTTCATTGTCTTTGTCTTTGTGACCCCCTTTCTCAATATCTAGTAGCTCCCTTCTAAATGCATTATGGCACTGTGTCCTTTGGCGTGATTTTATGCCATTTTTATTATTGTCTATTATTATATTTTTTTATTGTCAGTCACTGGGTCAACAAAAACGTGACTCTGGCAGCACCTGTAGCTCATGCTTTCTTTGCATTTCTCATTCCAGATCAAACTCTCTTAAAATATCTGAGATGCTTCTGAGATATTGATTCTTCAATTTGAGCTCAAAGGGAAGCTGACATTGTCAGGCAAGCTGTGCTATGTCTATTATGATTAAATTGGCAACAGATAACCAATTTTCAACGACCTCCAGAGAGAAGTGAATGGACAGAAAACTCAATTGACAACAATTAATAGAGAAAGATGACAAATCCTGTTTTAGGAGCCAAACCCCGGCCTTCTGTTGGCCTGCTGAGAGCTATCCCCACCCCCACCGCACTCAGCTATTAAAATGCTTGGAATTGGCAGGTCTGTTCAATAATTGCTTTTATCAATACCCACCCATTGATTTTGCTTTCTCCCCTCTGCACTGCTAAGGTAAAGGATAACTGAGTTATGGGACTTCAGCCCTGTAAGAGGTCACTTAGAATCAGTGTGGGCTTCCTTTGGCAAACACAATCAGGCTGATGAGGCTTTTAATTCTTTCCACTTCTGTGTGCTTTGATTCTTTTGCTGATAGTTTGAGAACACAGTGGCAGGCAAAAGTGGAGCTAATTGCCACGAGTGCCAGAAAAGTCACGGCAGTGGCAAAATGTGAAACGAATGATGGCTGACGGAGTTGAAATTTATCTGCATCCTTGAGCTAAACACCGGTGATAGAAGAAAAAGATTCTTTGGCTCATAGGTCAGCAGCTACTGAAAAGAACAATGCTATAATTGTGCTGGTATGTCCTCGAGGTTGTTGAATAGCCCAGAAGAAGTTACTGCAAAGTTCAGAGCTTTCAAGAGTTATCGTCCAAAGCTGCAGCAGACCAACCATGATATTATTAAAGAGGCACTCCAGAAATGTTATTTGCACATTTGTTTAAGTTAGTATAAATACCAAAAAAAGTAATAATCCCAGGATAGGCTGCAGAATCTCTCCATTACCGCAAGTTTGGAACATTTCAACAGACTCAAATGGGATTTCTTTCATTTTTGTCAACACAATAATGAAAATGTTGCCAATTTTGTTATGACTGACGACACTAGGAATTAATTAAGTTCCATATGTTCCTTTGTTGGAGACCTTTACATGATGGCTTCTATGTGTAATATGTGCCTCTAAGCGAGAAAAGAAATAAACGCTTTTTGCTCTGCTGTTTCTTATCCAAAGCTGATGGAAGGAGATGAAACAAACCCCAGGAGTGTGTTTACAGTGTGTTGTCTGAAAAGCCTAGACTCAAAAACTGAAAAAAACAAAACAAAACAAAACACATTTGTCCAGCACAAGGATAGAGAGGTAAAAAACAGAAACTCTAAAACAAGAGCCAACCTTTTTTTTTTTTTTTTTTTTTAAAAAGATGCTGCTTAACGTGTTTTTAGGCATGCTCTTCTGCACCATTTGTTATTCATAATGTAACAGCCTCATGTTGACCCACTTGTTTAGATAGGACATACTTTATACAGTATGTTACTGCATACCATTGAATGAGGGAAAATAGATCAGAGATCAACACACGTGCAATGTTTTAACAATGGTGGAACCGGAAAGACACGTCTTTGGAATTTACCTGCAGATAAAAAGGACATAGGGTTCAATAGAAAGGACATGATTTAGGCGTTGACATCGGATCAGATATACAGAAATTATTATAAATGACAAGGAGGTGCAGCTTGTGAACAGGCAAGACAGGCAACTACTCGTTACATTCATTACTGCTGGTATTGGTTATTTAGCAAGCAGAGCTGTTGCCATTGACCAACTCAAGCGCACCAGGTGTGGCTGTGGCCCGCACTGGATGCAGTTATGGCCAGAAAGTAACCAAATAAATAAATAAATACATGCAAGGTTAACTTAGGGTTAGTTGCTGTCCACCTTGACAGCTAGCAGCAGCTGCAGCACTCTATTAACTTGCTAGTTTTCATTGTAATAGAAAGTAAATAAGCTAATGTTGCAGTATGGAGTATTTAGTGGAGTACTCATCATTATAATGTCAGTAATATAGTATACTTAACAGCTATTTATGTGCTACTGTTTTTCTTTAGTTTTAACTTGTTTAAATGTTTTATTTACAATGAAACAGCCTTGGGTTTTTTTGTCGTATTGTTTGGGGTTTTTTTACATTTATATTTTCAAAAGTAAAATCTTTTCCGTGTTATTTAATTGTAATATTGTATGCCTTAAGATGGAATAAAAGATTTGCGTCCAATTTTTTTCTATTAAATAGTGGTGATAAACACTGGTCGGAAGCCCCC
>BJFM01000691.1:40289-74074 GCA_016586285.1 Arothron firmamentum | reverse complement strand
TTTTTTTTTTTTTTTTTTTTTTTTTTTAAATATACGGGGAGCGCCGCCAAATGTGCGTCTGAAAAGGTAAGGATGCTCCGCTGGCTCCAGGCGAGGCTGGGGGGTGGATGGCTTCTGTCTGTCCTACGGCCTGAAGCTTTTTTTAATTTTTAGTTTTGAGTGAAATGGGAGAAAATCTCGGGTAGTTGCCAGTTACTAATTGTATCATATTTTATTGAGATATGGAGAAAAAAAAACCTCAATAGACTATTGTGAAAATAGCTTTAACTGTCAGTGCTTTCTGAGGGGATGATGTTAACAATACTTTTGAATATTTTATTGACAATGATATTAGCTCTTCAGCTATGTTAAGCTATGTTCTGAAGCTAGATGGCTGTTGCTAGCATCCCAAATTAAAAATTTTTATTTGACGTGCCCGTACTATTATAATTTCTAATAATATTTTAACAGCAATATTTACAATATAAAAATGGGTCATGAAAAAACCCCCCAAATTATTCGCTAATTATTAAATTTTTTTGTTTGACTGTGTCAAAATTGATGTTTCTGTTTGTTCTCTGGGTGCATGGAATTAAAAAAAAATCACTGAATTTTGTCCTCGAAAAGAAAGACAACAAAATAGCCACTAAATGAAAAATCCCGGAGCCTATTTGCTGGAATAGACCTTGTAATATAAAGTTAACAATTCATTAACAAATAGCTAAAAAAAACAAACAAACAAACAAAAAACTTCAGTTGCAAAAAAATGAATGAGGTTATCTGACGTTAAACAGTGTTTATTATAATAAACACTGTATACAAGAAGTATACTTCTTGTTACCACGGGAGAAGGTTATGTGACAGCCTGTGTTTGTTGTCAGCAAAGCAACTCAAAAAGTTATGAACGGATGTTAATGAAATTTAATAATGGACAAGATGATTAAATTTTGGTGATGTTTTGGATTCTGGGGGACTTTGACCTTTGATCGTTCCAGGATCAAAGGCCAAGGGGCTTTTGCAGAAGTCCAGTATGTGACCCTGTTCAGAAGAGCAAAGTAACGCTATGGCAGGCTTCATTTATCCTCACACTCTGCCATAAAGCAGAAGATTACATAATTACAGTGAGTTTGCAAAGACCTGGGCTGTCATTCATTATTTTAATTTATGCTTACTTTTGAAATCTGTAGCTTGTTTGTTGATCTTAATTCCTATCCTGACTTATTCTCTCTTGGGCAGAACATAAATTCACAGCTTCTCTGTCCTGTTAGGTCAGCACAAATGTTTGCAATGGTGAAGATTTATCCGTAAAGTAAAAGATTTAAATATTTGTAGTTCTCTCCTCGGCTGCTTACATAGCTGTGATTTACCTTGTTGTTGATTCAGTAGCATGTAGCTTTGTATTGTTTTTGTGAGCTCTTTCGTTCTTGGGGGACGATCTTGATCAATTCCACCACTTATTCCAGGATTGGGAATAAAAAAATGACTACACCTGACAGAAACGGCAGTTGTTTCCTGCTCTTGTCTTCCTTGTAGTTTGCCAAACGTGCTAGAATATAGCCTTTAGCCTTGGATCATTTTTGGCTGGTTGCATTTCCCCAAAACTTTGGACTTTAATTGTCTTAAAATGAGAATCCCCCCCCCAAGAATACATTAAAAACAGATAGTGTTGGCTGGCTAACTCCTTTCAGGTGCCTTTCCTGTAAATACTTCACCTTTCAAAGATAGAATATGTGTCCAACATCATTTTAACTGCTTTCACGTTCCTCATTTTAACTGCTTTCACGTTCGCAGCTTGAAGGCTGCCTGTAAAAGCATGTGCGAGTTACACCCCTCAGATACTTCATCTTTTACTGGCACTGCTGGAAATCAGAGGCTGCTGGTATGAACCAGGCAGGCATCTGGAGAAAGTGTACTGTGTCACCCTCTGGCGCCCTTCTTAACATGAACTACAGACCTCCTTTTTGCAAATTTGGTTTGATTTAATTTGTGCTTTTACGTAAAAGCATATCTGTGAGGGTTAGTTCATGGCCTCTTGCCACAGCAATCAGTGCTTTCCCACCAAAACTTGCCAGCAGAACTATCTACCCCAGAGTCACGTTTCCTGCAGACTGGAGGGGTATATTTATCACAAACGTCACATGGCACTTAATCTCATGTTTTTAATTTCATTTGTTGGCATTAGAGTGTCTATCACATTGTTTTAATAAGCCGAGAAAGTATGACAAGATTAAATAAACGCTTGCGGTGAGTACGGATGTCTTTTTTCATGTTTAGGCAGCTTGAGATGCAGACAGTTTGAGGAAGTTTTCATTTCATTAAATCAGTTACAGTGAAATATATCCCTGTGACCCAGGAACATAACAGACCAATTTGGAATTTCTACTTTTTAAACTAATTGCACAAATTCTCACTGCTCAAAAGGCAAAACTTGGGTTTGGTTAGCTGTAACTTTGCCGCCACACTATTGCCAGATGTTCGTTGGTAGAGAGGACGTGGAAAGTATGCTAACAGTGATTAGAGCCGGGCTAATAGCAGATTTATCTTTTTTTTTTTTTTTTTTTTAAGGAAACAGAGGAGGAATCACAGTTCCAACGCTAAACATAGAGTGACTTGTTCAGAATTTCACTCCTTATTTAACTCCTAGATGTGATGAGTGAAGGAGGCTGCAGTGTCGTAGACAATAGGTGTCTGCAAAATTGTTTCAGAGTTTATACAATTTGTCACTTTCATCAGATGAGAAAGACTTAAGACATGGGAACATCTGAATGGTCGAAGACGTTTAATGCCCGTCAGCGTATTCTGCTAACAATAGCAATTATGGTTACACATTCCATTGTAGTCATTACTCTTCCCTGTGTGTACTAATGCCAATGGTATGTTTAGACATTAGCTTAAGGACACGGCTATTAAAAGAATCAAAGATAAACATGTTGTTATTGTGGAGAAATGCAACTGGTAAACATTGATATTTTGTTTAGAGTTGAAGAACTCTGTGACTTTGACATATTTAATATTTCCAAAATATGAATATCCGTTCCATTAACACAAATTCTGTATTCTCTTATGTTATCTTCACAGGGGGGGGAGCAAACAGGAGGTGTAAGTTGCCTCACGCTGTGGTCACGCTGCCACCACCATGAGTTGGAGTTTTCTGACTCGCCTTTTGGAAGAAATCCACAACCATTCCACGTTTGTGGGCAAGATATGGCTCACTGTCCTCATTGTCTTCCGCATCGTGTTGACGGCCGTCGGTGGCGAGTCCATCTACTACGATGAGCAGAGCAAGTTTGTGTGCAACTCGGGCCAACCGGGCTGTGAGAACGTCTGCTACGACGCCTTTGCTCCCCTGTCGCATGTCCGCTTTTGGGTGTTCCAAATCATTCTGGTGGCCACCCCTTCCCTCATGTACCTGGGATACGCTGTCAACAAAATCGCTCGCGCAGAAGAGCAGGCAGGTGGGAAGGGAGTGAGGGGATATTCGCAGAGGAAGCTCAAGAGGAAGCTGTATCTTGGAGACAGAAAGCAGCACAGAGGCATTGAAGAAGCTGAGGATGACCATGAGGAAGACCCTATGATCTATGAAATGGCGGAAGTGGGGAGTGACAGCAGTGGAGAGGCAAAAGGGAATGTTATTGGAAAAGATAAGGTCAAGGTGCGCCATGATGGACGCCAGCGTATTAAAGAGGATGGTCTGATGCGGCTCTATGTCCTTCAGCTCTTGGCCCGCTGCTTACTGGAGGTGGCTTTCTTGTGTGGGCAGTACGTTCTGTACGGATTCGCCGTTCCCCCTACCTATGTCTGTTCTCAGCTGCCCTGCCCCCACAGCGTGGACTGCTTTGTGTCTCGGCCCACTGAGAAAACCATCTTCCTCCTCATTATGTACACCGTCTCCCTGCTCTGTCTGATGCTCAATATCTGGGAGATGCTTCACCTGGGCATTGGCACCATCTGTGAGATCATTCGTTCACGCCAGGTCCCTGAGGAGGAGCTGTACGGGCTGACACAAGCAAAAGGGCCCCACGCTGATGCTGGATTGGGCGGAGAGGATTACAGCAGCTACGCTTTCTCTTGGAACGCGCCGTCAGCTCCGCCCGGGTACAACATCGCAATCAAGCCCCCTCTGGTACCAACAGGACACCACGAACAACCCCTGCCCATCACTGACCTCACCAACGCAAAGATGGCGTGCCAGCAAAACCACGCAAACATCGCTCACGAGGAGCAGCAACAGTACAACATTAACGATGAAAACCTTTGCAGAGCCGGGATGGGAGATGACCGCACGCATTCCCATCACTCTCAGAACAGACCGGAGATGAACGGTGCAGCCCGCAGCCAGCTGCAGGGTCAAAACAACAAGCCTCAGCGTGACCGCAAACACCGACAGGCCTCCAAACACACGCCCAGCAAGGCTGACACAGACCGAGGCAGCAGCAGCAGCAATACCAGCAAATACGGAGTCATCAAAGGCTCGGAGTGGATCTGACGTCACAAACCGCCACTGATGGGTTTGTGGCATTAGAACACCATGTGATGATCTCATGTATTGGCACAAATAAAAATAGTTAGAAATATTATTTGGCGTGTATCTTGTTTAATCGTTGTTCCCTTCTTGGAACCTCAAACTACAGTTTGAAAGGGTTAAATAAACACGCAGCAGTCTAATGTTAAAATTTGATTTAAGGCGGTAAAACATTTATTATACGGAAAAATACATTTCTAAATTTTTGTTGAGGTAATTCATCTACAGATGTTGAAAACCTGTAAGTTTTCTCCTTTCTTGCGTCCCTGTGAATTTAACTGCCTTTTTTGTTGCATTTTAAAAAGACACGGGCCTGGTCGTACTGATAGCACTTGCACACGTGAGGCACCTGCATATATTACACTGACCCTCAGTTTTAGTGTTGGGATGAGACCCCAACAATCTGCTTTAAGTGGCCTTAAAGTTTACAGATGCATTTTGGTGTTAATAAACAGCATCTTCTGAAATCATTAGTTCAGCCAGGTAGTAAATGATGTGTGCTAAATGATGTTGACTTTTTCATTTGTTTCTGCCTAAAAATGCTCCTCTAAAGTGCCTTACTTAGAACTTTTGAACCTTAGCAATATAGTTTTTTTCCTGAATATGCTAAGTAAATACTGTCCATCAAAGCTGATGTTGGTTGCATTTAATGTCTAGGATTAAAAAAATATTTAATTTTGCAGTTTAAATGTGTTTGCGTACTGTCATGAGAGAGATTGAAGGACAACTCATTAATGTTTCAATGGATTTTCAAAGAAAATGATGTTTTATTATTGTTTTTATATGGATTTTCTGAGTAGTTTAAAGTTTATCTCAAGGATGTCATTACAGTGTTTTCATGCTTTTAGCCTGTAATATAAAATATTGCATCTAGCTTAGGGGTTTCCTTACAAATGACAGTGAATTATTTTTATCCATTTGCTGATATCAGTCGTTAAGCCTTTTTTAAAAAAACACTGTACAAGTGTTTTTGTTCATAAATGCATGTTTTCAGTAAAACAAAAAATACTATGAGTAGTTTTGTCTTTCTTCAACAATGTCTCATCAAAACATTAAAAATTTGTAAAAGATGTTATTTTTAGCAGTGTTGCATTTTAAAGTAATACTCTTTTGATCCGTGTAAATGTCAAAGATTTCAGGTAGCTTATGATTAATATTTTAATTGCCAAAGAAACCACACTGATTTTGTAGACATGCTGCCACCTGCTGGACTATTAAGAAAAGAGGATATTCACAAACGGCACTCCACTTTAAAGTTATGTCATTTGAATGTCTTTTCTCCATTAACGACGTATTAAACGTAATTTTGACGTTTCTTCACTCTATTGTAATTTGTGGACTGGTTGCACAGACCGAAGGCAGCCTTTTGCCGGATATGACGCAATCATTACGTTCCAAGCTTCGCCGTGTTTTTAAAAAAGCGGCGGTTGCCTCGCCATATTTTAGTAGATTTAAGTGGAACTGTATTTTTTGTGCTGTTTTGTTCAAGTGACACAAAGTAAGTTTGTATACAGCTTTGCTTTTGTGAAAATGAACGAAACATTTCAACGTAAATATTCTGAAGTAACGGAATGCTTTTGTTGACCAGGCGTCAATGGCTAGCTAAGCTAGCGAAGTTTAAGTATTGTATGCCTTCAGTGCCGTATTCTAAGAAATCGTTATTAGAAAGTATCATTACACTGCTTTTATTTTATTTACCTAAAGGCTTTTTATATGTTCTACCTTTCGTTTATCTTATAAACTCTTGGTTTTCTGTAGCATCGATCGTCGTACACAATTATAGATTTATAAACTGTTGCGATAGACACTTGTATTACGCAACCATAATAGTTTATATACTGTGATGTCAGATATGTAGGTATTGTCAATGCCACAAAAATTTACATTGTGTATGTATATATATAACAACTCCCACTGGTGATAATTTATATATACTCATTCATTCTCTTGATATCTTTCAAAGTTCTCTTTTCCAAGTTAAAGGCTCTTTAATGGGATCATGCAGCACTACCTGCATGCAGAGGGAGACGGACTTCTTGGAGCTTTGTGTCCTGGAAAGAAAAAACTGCTGGGAAAGACCTTCTATCTGGACAATTTGAAAAAAAGAACAACGGCCCTGATTTTGGAGACTATATCTCTTCTGGGAGGGGTGAGCTAATAAGCATTCTTTCTGGCTTGAACATTTTATTTGTACAAGAATTCTTGTGACTTTTAAACACAGCAACGATAAAAAGTCACTTAGTCACTTAAGGTTTAGTAGCATCACCCCATTTCCACAATAGTGTTATTAAAATGAAACTGATATAATGTTATTAGAAGCTAAGAGCATCTAATGCAGGGTTCCTCAATTTGGTCCTTTGAGGGCCATAATCCATCAGGTATCCTTTGCTACCAGGTAGACAACTGCTTTCACCTGGGATGTCTACCTGCTAGGAAATAAAACTGGATTATAGCCCTCGTAGGACCAAATTGAGAATCCCCTGATCTAAAGTAAACCAAATTTGCAAATGCTTCCTTTTAATGCTCCAAAATAAAAGTCATCAATTTTTGTTAGAATTTAGAACTTTATTTGCTTTGCCGTCTTTATGAACCATCAACCACCAGTAGCAAAATCCAAATAAAAAATGTGGTGCATTTTTTCCCTCAATATTAAGCATAAGATGTGTTGAAGTATTTGCAAGTGTTATAACAACTCAAGTTGAAGTAATTTAATATTCTCAAGGGTGTTGAAAGCTTTCTGCACAAGGATGTCAACTTTGTTGTGACTGGAAGCCAAGAATATCTGAAGCAACAGAAGTGCACAGACAACAAAGCAGCAGAAAAGGGGTCAAATGATGAGGCACAACATCCTGCAAAGACACGGGAAAGTGTCCTCAGCAAAGAGAAGAAACGACCAGGAACTCCAAGACCAACGGTACTGAATGTCACTTACGTATTCTACTTTTAACAATTTGAGGTGGTGCTGGGTCGAATTGAATGATTTTTATTTTAATAATTTTCAATGATTTTTGTAGCTATTTAAGAAAAACAGATTCTCCTCTACAAAGTTTATAATATTATATCACAGCCCAGAAGAATTTTGTTTTAAGATCCAGAAGACTGTGAGTGAAAGAATGGCGGTTACACTTACTTCAAAATAAAAACATTAATCAGTAAAATCCTTCACATTACGTCATTGAACACTTTTTTTGTTTTTATCAGAACATTTGTGTATTTTCTCAGTGTCTTTTCTTTTGCAGGCTTGTGGGAGTCGAGGGAAGGCCCTCCTTGAGAAAGCAATTCGCAACAATGTATGTGAGATTCTGTTTTGATCGTTCATATCAATAAACCAAAGACTGATGTCTAATTATCTTCATACTATGTTACAGGAACTGCAGAAGAGTAGTGTTTTGGCCAGTGCCCAATCTTGGGGAGTGAAGATCTTGTTTGTGGATGTTATCCTTTATTGTAATGAGAATTCTATATGTAAAGCCATGTTTATATAAATAAACATGGAGTCACTTGCAGTGAACTTCTCTCCACAGCAGGTGGCACTGTGTTAATGCCTAACTTTTGTATTGTACCACTACACCTAACAAAAAAGCAATCCCCTGATCAACACAGAAATATCACATTGTTAATGTCAGAAGAGTTTGGGTGAAAATCATGTGTTACTCCTTAATTTAGTATCAGATGTCCTTTTATATTTGAAGAGGCTAAGTCGGGAAAGCTTCAACGTGACACACAAAAAGTCAGAGGTAAGATTTATCTTCGCGGGGTTAAATTGTAAGACTATTCCAAACTGTTCTGTATGAAAACTACAGAAAAGCTGAATGACATTGCTGACACCTAATGTTCTTAAGCCTTGATCTGAACTTTCTGTCTCCATGCAGAAAGCTTGCAGCAAACAGGGTTCCCATGTTGTCAAAGGTTAGTGTAATGTTGTGTGTAATGTGTAATGGCATTGTATTTAGTTTTTTTCCCCCACATTTACCTAACTAGGAGTCTTATTAATTAATTTATTAATTAATTTATTAATAATCTTATTAATTTTCTTTGTTTTATGTTTTGCAGCATCATTAAAATCTCCATATATTAAAATTGAAGATGTGAGCAGGTGAGTTCCAGTCCTTAATTCTCCTAAGGGATAAGAAATGATCCATAACAACTCACACTGGTGATCATTTGAAGCACACAAATTAAAGTGCGGTTAGCTGTTACTGCTGTCTCATGTAAAATGACAAAAGGCTCAGCAGAAAAGACTTATTTAATGAGACGCCAATTCATTTTGGCGAGTTCTTTCAGTTCAGATTCGGATCGTTTTATGTTAGTATTTATCAGGTGCAGCTTTTTATCAATTTTTTCAAAGTATATTAATGTTTTGTTGTTGTTTTTTTTAACCTCTTTGGTTCATGTCATGTGTGTTTGGTATCAGGTTGGGGTTTTTTTTGCAGTTCATACATAATGGCACTGAAATTACAATAGGTGGAACTGACCTGCCCCTGTAAGTCTGTACTTTTCACCCCACTGGGTGCTGGAAAAGATGGTCTCTATTTCAGGCCAGATGAGTTTCTTTACTGAACCTGCTAAGAAGTTCCGTTGTGTAATATGATGGCGTACACACTGCTGCTCCCTGGGAGCCCAGAGCTAAAGTGGATAAAATTTCTCTTTGATTTGCAACCTCCACTGCATGTTCCGGCAGGGGATCTTGATGTGCTAACAGGCCTTTTCATTTGCCCCCTCATTTCACTTAATTTAAGTGCTCTGGCGAATGTCGAGCCCATGAGAAATTGAACCCATGACATCTGAAACTTCTTTTTTTCCCCCTTCCCTCTCATCTCACATTCAACTTTGCAAAGTGTTTTAAAAGCAGCTGTTCAATGCAAATGACAGTGCTATCTTACTTTGTTCTGTTTTCAAAATTTCAAGTCATATTGTGATGTGTATTTTAGTGTATTTGCTGCTACCTTTCTGATTTTATCATTTCGCTTTTTCTAACCTCAACTTTAGCTCATCTGCTTATCTTTTCTTACCTCAACAGGAAATACAAGCCTTTGCACATGCAGTCATTAGCCTTTCCCACCCTGTGGTATTCAGGACGATCAAGTCCCTTTGAATCGCCGCCTCCAGAATTTAATAAGCATAACGAACCAGTAGAAACTGAAACAAGGTATGTTTAACTGCAGTTATTTAATTATATATATATAAAGATATACATATATTTTTTTAACCGTTTAAGTTTATAAATATATACAAGTAGAAAAGTATTAATCTTTATTTTATATTCAAAACAGGGAAAAGAAAAAGTCTAAAAACTGCACGCCACTCAGCAGTATCCCTTCACCATTGCGACCACGTAAAAAAGACCTGTCTTACTGTGAATGCTGTCATCAACACTTCTCTAATCTGGAGGAGGTGAGCAACTTTGGCAATTTCACATACTACACCTTGTTGTTTGGTTTAGCTAGTCTAATTTTGAGACTCGTGTTTATGGATTCTTGCAGCATTTGCAGGCTGATGAACATCGTGCATTTGTTCTGGATATCTCAAACTACGCTGTTGTGGATCAACTTGTGGCTGAAATGGTTCCAGGATTTAGCCCTAAACCACCCACCCAGTTTGAAGACACACAGAACAGGTATAAATATGTTTATATATGTATGCGTGATGCATATGTGAGTGTGTCTGTAAGATTTTCTTTGGACAAAGGGATTTTCTGTTTGTTGTCATGGAGGGTTTTTAATGTAACTAAATGTCCTCGTAGACTCCTGACTCCCATGCCCATCCAAGACGTCCGTGAACTGGAGCCTGTTGATGATATTAAAGCGGAGCGGGAAGTTCAGGCCCTGCAGAGACGAGGGTCATCACTATGCGATCACAACTCCAGTCCTCATTGGGGGCCTTGTGCTTCCAGACCAGTCGGCCCATCACCAGAGCTTTTATTAACGTACCCTAAACCTCCCATTCTGTCTCCTGGCATCCAACCTCTCGCCATTGAGATAGGCTGCCAGATTACTGGCACTTCAAGCCCAGTCATGCCAATATTGGCTGTTGAAGCACATGACTTTGACCCCTCATGCCAGCTGCACGAAACCAGGCATCCATTTCCCACCTCTGATGTCCCATGTCCATCCCTTGACCCCTACAGTCAGCCTCCAGTCCTCAGCCCACAGGTCCCGCACGTCATGGAGCCACACTCCTCATATTTAGAGCCCCCAGTACTCAGTCCAGAACAGACGTTTAAAGAACAAACATATGAAATGGAAACTGCAGAAAACTTGTTTCATTGTGTACCCTCTGATGCAGTACCCATCACCACCCCAGTTGTTGCTTCTGTGGACATAAGAAAAACCCAGGAAGTAAAATGTTCACATCCACAATTTGTTTTGGAGCCTAGTGATTCGGGATGTCCCTCCAGCCATCTTAGGCCAATCACTCCCTTTTCACGTCAATCTCGATCCCTCCCTCGACAATCAGCTGTAGGACAAAACCCTAAAAAACGCTGTCGATCAGCAAGTCCGGGAAATAACCACGCCAAAAAGAGGAGAATTATAGCGAAATTCTGCCACAGTGATCACGTATCTGAGCGTCTGATACCAGGAAATGATGCGTTGGCAAATCCTGAGGCCTGGCTATCCAGCAAAGTGGTTGGTCACGTAAAGCAACAATGTCCTCATCCAAAAGTGCCAGCATGTGCTGCAGAATTGCCTGGTTTAAAAGGGACTTTTGCCACATCATCTGTTCCTTCTGTAGAGACCTTCAGCCCCACGCTTAATCAGATGGACAGCTTGGTTCTTCAACATCAGTCTGATAAATGTCACAACACAGACATTGGTACCTGCAGTCAGGATTGTCAGCCTTCAGTGGCCCACTCAACATCAGCGTGCATCGAGTCAGTTCCCGTCCCAGACCTAGCCATGCTCTCTTCCTCATCTTCAGACTCCAACTGGGACTGTGAGGTTCTGTCGAGGCTGGCTCAGAACTCTGTTACCCCTCAGTTGCCCACAGATCAGGACTTTGAGCTCGATAAATATCTCCTCCACAGGCCACGCACGTGGATGCAGGACAGCAACTACGAGTCCCGTCTCCACACCGCACTTCAGCCATCGGCCTCGGGGAAGCCGCTGTTTGGTGAAGATGTGGACTCGTCGGCTTTTTCCAGGACTGTGGTTAAAGTTGTTCAGGTTCAGCATTGACACCCCCCAGCACTTGAAATTATTAAGCTAAGTCAATTAAATGTTCCCTGCATAAATATTTAAGGTGTAGTGTAAACGCAAATGTAACATCCAGCTGTTTTTAACAGGTCCATATGTTTTTACTTTACTTTAATGGTGAGTGCTGCTGTAAGAGTGCAGCATCTTCAGTCTTGATTGTCCTCGTGCACAGTGCACCAATCAAATCTGTCCTGCTGACTTGCAGGCTTTCTGGATCCATGTGCTGGAACACATGGTCGGTTTGAGAATTTAATGAGGTTTCTCTAAAGGGAACTTTACTCAATTACTGTAAGTGCTGCTCCTGGATCGGATCCCAGTTGCTGTGACATTGATGAGGCCCTGTTGGAGACAGCTCAGACACATTGAGATAGAAGACGACGCTCGTGTTTGAAGGTGGGCCAGAAGCTTGGGGTTTTCAAGGATTTTCCCCAATGTTGCGCCACGCGGCTACAGTCAGGTTTATTATTGCGATTAAGCAGAAAGATCGTTCGATTGTTTCGAGTTACAAAAAAAAAAAAAAGCTCCTTATGAACAGTGAACTTGGACATTTCAAACGGGCATATTAAAGCAAGGAAGAAGGGACAACACCAACCTGGAAGATGTTTTTAAGTCAATTCTTGTGATGAGTTTTGTTTTGTTTTTTTTCTTTTAAATAAATGATTTTATTATATACGTTTCATTCTGAATGAATTTGTCTAAGTAAAAGTCTAAAATTTTATTATTGAAATTTATGATTTTATCACAATGAGCAACATAAGCCAATGTAAAGTCAACGTATTTATATGGGGATCTGGACCCTAACTTAACCTTTCACCCAAACAGGTGTCATCAAAGTGGGTGAGTGGGTGGATGGGTGGGCTTGTCAAAGCCCCACGTGCTCCTTGTTTGCAAGTCCACGGCTCCTCGCGCAGTCTCATTGCTTTTATTGATCTCCGTAATGTGTGCGTGTGTGTGCGTGCGTGCGCGCTCGCATCTGTGCCGCAGCTCCATGACACCGACACACGCCACGCTGCCGGAGCCGAGGAGAGGTGTCTCATCTCGGCGCTTTTGAAGTCAGCAGTCGCGGGAAGCGGTGTGAGAGATGCGGAAGCCGCGGTTAGGGGCACCCCGCCGCGCTGTTTACTTCCTCCGCCAGCAACAGTCCCCCAGCGGCTCGTCTCACCGCTCTTTACTGGTCATTTGACGGCGCTTCACCGAAGAAATCACCAGGACTATGTGAGCATCATGCTCGCCGCGAGATGCCTGCTGTTCGCCGCAGTATGCACAGGTAATGAGATTTTTATTTCAACAGATTATCACTGTCGAGGGTTACAGAAATCAGACCTTTATTGGCTCAGGGTTGACTGGATGGGTGAGCGGGGACAGAAGGGCGCTGGTTCAGCCCAAGAGGCTCCTGCAACAGATGTATGGCCAGGAAGAGCTGCACCATAGTCGGCTGGATACCCGAGTACAGCACCAGGCGGCCGGACCGCAGGTGAGTTTCCTCCTCCTGTCTCCTCTTCCAAGGCATTAACACTGGCTTTGTGGGGTTTACATTTCAATATTTTATCTACTGTCATACATTTAGATTTTTCTTGCACCTTTTGTTTAATAATTATATTAGCCTACTGATAATTTTGTGTTGCCTAGAATAGAATGTACATCTTATTTTTTTAACATGTTGTCATTTCTATCTTTTTCAGTTAAACAAAAACAGGTTCCCTCTTTCTATCTCTAAATACAAGTGCTATTAAAACTAAGATAAATTTGAAAAAAAAAACATTTTTCATAATGACCAGATTGTTCTCTTGTGGTCGTGTACTGTAACTCTTCCACACCGTGACCCTCAGGCTGCCCCCACTTTCTAGTATTGGATAATATTTCGCATCTATACCTGTCTCCTCTTATTACCTCCACCGTGATCACTTTCACTTAATAGCTGGCTAGAACACAGTTCTGACCTTGAGCGATACGGTCATGGCTGCAGTATTAATTAAGATGTAAATACATCGGAATATAATAAGTTAAGGATTTTTTTGGTTTTTGCTGCAGTATGCATTTAGATGTAAATACATCGCAATATAATAAGTTAAGGATTTTTTTTTTGTCTTTTTCCAAATAAGATGCTCAATGCTTTATTATAAAACTGGTAATAAGGCAAATTTTTAGTCGTTACATTACAAAATAATCATTATCAGCTCAGATGGAGCTTTCTTATCGCTGCTCACAGGCGCTGTTGTGGGCTTTTTATTGTGCAGCATCTGGACCCGGTGGAGGTTTACACTGGTACTAAGTGGTTTGGAGTGAGTGCATGGTAATACTAATGAGGCCTGCCTTGCAGATGGCCAGTAAGTACTGATAGAAGCCATTACGGAGATGTATCTATCATATGACTCAGATAAGATTCAGCTTGGAGAAGGGTCAGAGCCGGTGAACAATCCTTTTTTGGAAGGAAGATGATGTCTCTTTAAACATGTGATTCTCATTTCCATTCTTCTGAACTTCACCTCCCCCAGAACATCCATCTGGCCCACAGCAGCTTCTTGGTGGAGGCCTTCGGAACATCCTTCATCCTTGACCTGGAGCTCAACCAGTAAGTTGGATTTAGACCCGGCAGCTTTCAAACATCCACACAACTGATCACTTCATCTTCTTATCTTAATAGCCTATTTTTCATAATATATGCATATATATAGTTAAATTACTACATTTATTTAACACAATTCACTTCATTTATGAGCTGTCACAGTAAGATTTTACACTTCAGGTTATGCTTATATTCTTAATAATAATGTTGCCTTTATAAACACAATTAATTTAAAACTGAATGGTACAATTTTCCTTTCTCCAGCAACCTCCTGTCTACAGAATATGTGGAACGTTACTATGATGAAGACAGACGGCTGTCGCAGAATACAGTAAGAATGTCTTTTTGAAATGGTTTAACGTGGAAAAAAAATCCCAAATATATTAATTTTTTTATCCTTTGACCTGACCTTTACAAATGTATTGAAAATGATTATTACTAATTTACATAAGACCCCTCATTTTATGTACTTATGCTATTAGCCAGTATCTATTCCTGTCTAAATTATACAAATTATGGTTTCATATACCAATTATTTTCTTTTATTATTAGCTTTGTTCCTATTTATTTTTTCCCTCTACCAGGATACTTTAAAAACAAAAAACAAAAGGACACCCTTAAAGGGAATTCACATCAATATTCATTTACATATCTTTGTTTTGAATGAAATAATCATGCAATTAGTAGCTTATAGTTTTTGAACCCTTCACACAGCCTTTCCGTCAGTAATATTTTGTTTATTTCTGACAATAGATTACCGTATTACAAATTAAACACACTAAATGTTTACCTACTGATAATGAATGCGCTCTTTAGTTACCAGATGACTTTAATAGCTGTTTTTAATGTTTAATGGGTTTGACTATTGAATTTTAACATTTGCCCTGAGCAGTCTGCTGTAACCTTCCTCGGGGATCCTCATTTTGGTATTTAATAGAAACCAGTAACTTTTTAACGGCTGATTTGATCGGACTTGAACAAAGGCCAGCTGCTGCCATCACCAGGCTTCTTTATCCAGTGTGTATTAGCAGCAAAGCTTCTTTATCTCACCCTTCAGACAATGATTCCAACAGATTACAAAGGTTTGTCCAACTGTTAACTTGTTTTTGTTTGCTGTTGCATATAACAATAAAAATGTCATGCTGTCATGTCTAATGTATGTATCGATGATGCTAGTGAGTTTTCAAACTGGAGGTTAGGTGTCTCTTCTCGTCTTTCTGTTTGATTTCTGTCTCTGTCTCTCTCCTGTGCCTTTCCCTCTTTTTCTCTGCCAAACACAATCTGACTAATCAGTACATTGTTGCCATGGCTACCTGCGGGCAGCAGTAGCAGCTATTTTATCCTGTCATGAGGGGAATTTAAATCACCCCAGTTTGTCGAATTAACTTAGTCTACGAATCAATTTATTTTCTACCCTTATTCAGATTAAACAGATTTATTTTTAATCAAGGAAGTTAGTAATAATATAAGCCTGTTGTTTGCAGGCAGAGGAAGCAGTCCCAAAAAAACGGAACACTGATACTCTTAATATTTTGGTAGTCTTGAAGATGATGTCATCACATTGTTGACAGCAACATTGTTCACAGAATTATGATCAAAGTCAAGAAATTAAGGTGAAAATGTGCATTTCACAGTGTCATTGAAAAGCATTAACCTACAGGAATCTACATCTACATCATCAAGAAATTCCATAACAAACAATTTCATGATTTCAAATCAATTTCAAAATGTTCCATTTTGATGCATGAAGGGTCATAGTTGTCGGGCACGCACCTGCCCCATCCCCCACCCCTTTCTTCACCTTGATATATTTAGTTCTTTATTGAAGTGCCAATAAATTTGCCCTGCTTTTGTGTGTCACGGGTTCTTTTTTGGTCCCTGTGGATCTATGCTGTTGTGCTGAGCTGGTGACTAGCTCATCCTGATTTAATCTCAGTTACAAAAGACTTAAAAGGGATTGAATTAAAGATGCCGAGGGGCTGGATTTGCCAATACTTGCTGTTAATTCATGCATGTTGTTTCTGCTCTTTCATTTAATTTTCATTGCCACTGGCCAACTTAGATTCTGCACAACACTGACCACCGACTCTTCATATCTGGATGTGGTGTTTTGCTTACCTGTGCTCTTTCATATCACTTCACCATGTCTTGATTTACTGGCTCGCGTCAGCTGCGGCCATTACATTTAAAGCACACGCATTGCATCCTGCCTAAGGAGTCCACTCACACACACAAAAGCCTGCAGTGCATATCTGCTGTGCTGGATAATTTGATTTCCTCCATTTACCCTTGTAATCCTACCTTTTCATATTGCCCCAGTGTAAGTGCTTTGGGCCGTCTCACTCTTTGGTTTAAGTGACGTAAGCCCTTTTCTTCCTCAACGTTAATCAACGTTAAGTTAATCTTGAATTTAAAAAAAAATTTAAATACTACCTAAATTATTCTAAGGAAATATGAATATATAATATTTTTCATTTTTGCTTTTCACTAAGATATATATTTTAAAAAAGACATCCTCATAGATGTATTCATAATAGAAAAATAAAACTCAACAGTGCTCTTTCACTTTCGTGCGATGGGCCATGCCTGTAAATGCATAATTTACTCAGATTCCGTGCAAACATGAAACTCAGCCTCTTCATGCAGACACGCACACACACACACACACACACACACACACACACACACACACACACACACACCTCTGATTTTCGTCTCAGAGTGCTTTACTCAGACACACACTGAAAACTGATCATCGAAACATGAAATACTGTACAAGAGCATGAAATTCTGGCCCCAAGCTTAAAGTGTATTTGTACAGCAGACACTATGGTGGCAGAAAACAAGTGCAAGCAGTCAACTTGTGTCTTTTTTGGCTAACATTATAATGGCTCATCCTGCTCAAATTCTTAAATTCAAGTTTCAAGTGATTCAAGTGATTAATTCTGTAATCCACTTGACCCTCCATGGTTTCATGACTAAATGCTCTTCTTTGGCCCCAGTTCTCCACTCACAACTCTAATCCTGCAGCATGTGTAGAGTTTTTGCTGGACGGACCTGTTTAAACTTCTGCAGGTGTTGGTTTTCGTGGAAGCTGAGCTGTGTACTGTCGTCGGCCATATCCTTCAGTTGACCCAGGTTGATAGTAAAGACTCGCCAAGTGTGCATGGAGGGGCACGAGTTCAGCACAGCCAGCAGTTCAGAGCCATCATTCATTTCATTATCTGAAAGCCAATGTGAACGTGTTACTGGATGATGGAGGGTTCAGTGTGCTCTAATTCCTGATTTTGTTCCAGGGAGGAGAGCACTGCTACTACCATGGGCGTGTCCGAGGTGTGCCCCAGTCCTGGGCTGCTCTCTCTACCTGTCAGGGTTTACAGTAAGATGAATATTTAGAGACATCTGATGATACATTTATCCTTACATATATGTATTTTTATTATCTAGCATATGAATGATCATAAACCTGATCTAGAAAATGTACTGTGGCCCAATCAAATGTTGCTTTACCTTAAACTTAAACATGGATACTTGGGCGCCTGCTTTATAACCACTCAATGATCAAGCACAAAAAATACACATAAGAGCTTGACATGAATGAGAAATATACATTTTTATAGCAAATAAAGGTTGTGATTATTATTAATATTTCATACTTACAGACTAATCTGACTTGACAGAAATGACCATACATACGACTATAATTGCTGTTATAGTGAATTAATTTATTGTAAATGAGCCTATACAATATCCTACACTCTTTGCTCCAGGGGTATGTTTTCAGATGGGAACTTCTCATATGGCATTGAACCCATCGACAGTGGTGAGGTGAGTCTTGACTGTGGATATGTATTGCTATATGGTCAAAGCTTCCATTTCTAATGTGTGTATTTACAGTATTGAATGTTCAGATAAGATGTGTAACAGAGCGGAAGAGGCTTTTTCCATTTTGCCCTCCACCCCCTCGCGAGTAATCGAAACACAGTACAGTTACGAGTCTTAGGAGATGGATCAATGACCTCATCTTTAAACTGCTTGTCTGCATTTTAATGGCCTCTGAGCTCCATCTATACTCTTTTTCATGAAGAATTTATCCCCAGCACTGCAATGTCCAGCAGCTTTATGCCGGTTATGCCTGATCGATTAATTATGCATCAGATGCTTTTTCCTGTCGGTTCATCTCCGTTTTCCTCACACACAACTGTACGTTCAAGTTTACGACGCGGCCTCCGCATCAGCATGATGTTTTTTTCCCGTTCTTTCTTTGCTTCTCGTTTATTCACATCTAGGGTTTGATCTGTTTATTGACCTACCAGCTGTGTGTGTTTGTTTTTTTTTTTAGAGTTGTCATCTCTCTTTCTGTCTCTTTGCCATGCTGCCTTCCAGGAGAAGAACCAGCACATTGTGTATCGTGTGCCAGACATCGACCTCTTTCCACCTGACTGTCCAGGTAGAGCCACAAAGACACTTTTCCTTTGTTTACGATGGCATGTATCCCAGGATATATTTATCTCTCCTTACGCTCATTCCCTCCTTGGCTTGACCAGCTGCTCTGTGCATCCTTGATTGCACCAGCCTCTTATTCCTTGACATGTGTCCACCCTCCTGCTTCTTGTCACCCAAGCCGTACCATTACTCTCCCTCCCTCTTTGTTTCCTATTTGACCCGTTACTCCTCAACTCCTCCCGTCTCAGCTCCCTCTGTGATATTGATTTCTTCTGATGAGTGGGCCATAGCACGCAGCTACATACACCCTTGGACTGATGACTGCACACTTTCCCCTCTCTTGCTGTCTCTCGTGTTACCCAGAATGCCCCTTGAATAACACAGAACCAAAGAGGCACACAGGCATCCACAGTGAAGGAGACGGTGACCTGAAGGATGGAGACACCTGGTTGGAGGAGGAGAAGTTGGTCTTCAGTGAAGGCCTGAGACGCTCTAAGAGACAAGTCTGTCATCACTCTTCCTCCTGAAGTTGAAATTTGCAAACACAGTTTATATTAATATCAATTAATAACATCCATTCTGTTGTTATCTCGAACTGTTTGATTATTATCAAATACTGGCAAACTGATCTGCCACATGAGTGCAATAACCGGTTTATGCCAGATATGTCAGTGAAGATATAAATATTTATAAGCTTCCTTACTGGGAGATGTAATTGTTAAGCTCAGGGTTGTTGAGATGGAGACGGCCTAATTATTCTTCAAAGATTGTTGCCTCCTCAAGGACAAATGTTCTTCTCTTATCGATGTGTGTGTGTGTGTGTGCTGAGTGTGATTTGTGTCCTGTGTGAAGGTGATATGCACACCAGCCTCAAACGAATGGATTTCTGTTGCCCTTTCCAGGTGCGGCGAGGCCAGCGTACTGTCCAGACAGAAACCAAGTACATCGAGCTGATGGTAGTGAATGACCATGAGCTGGTAGGCCGGCGTCACTCAATAGTGAATTATTAAAAGCGCAGAAAATAGAAGAAGGTCAATTGTAGTTTGTTGTTTCTTCTCTCGTCTCTGTAGTTTGTGCAGCGGCGTCGTTCCACAACACAGACGAAGAATTTTGCCAAATCAGTGGTGAACATGGCTGACGCTGTGGGTGACAATACTGTTTGCGTAATCTGTAATACTTTGACATCTGCCGAATTTGTTCTTCCTACCGCTCGATTTTGTTTGAGCAGATCTACAAGGAGCAGCTGAACACACGCATCGTTCTGGTAGCCATGGAAACTTGGTCTTCTGAAAACAAGATCTCTGTGGGCGACGATGCCCTGCTCACCCTGCGTGACTTCATGAAGTACAGGAAGGAGAGCATCAAGGAACACTGTGATGCTGTTCACCTCTTCTCGTACGCTTACTTTCTTGCTTTCCTCCTCCCCCTCAAGTTCCTCTCAGTGAAGCCTTCTCATCCTCTTTCTCGCAGTGGGAGGACATTTATGAGTAGCCGCAGTGAGGCAGCATACATTGGGGGTATCTGTTCCCTCACCAAGGGTGGAGGAATTAATGAGGTAAAACTTGTGTCCTTAGTATTCTGAGTTGTATATCACTGGAAAGTTGAACAGTTTAATAGAAAGTTGATAAAAATGCATTTTTAAATAAGGATTATCACAAGTTCTTGAGTTGTCACACTCTGGCCTCTATTGAAGAACTAAACTGATTTTTGTTTCCAGTTTGGCAGTGTGGGCCCGATGGCCATCACATTGTGTCAGAGTCTTGGGCAGAATCTTGGCATGCTGAGGAGCAAAGAGCGGTCATCAGTAGGTAAGGAAACGTGCACACCGAAGGAGCTACATGTTGCTGAAAAATTCATAGACATTTTTCTATTTTCATGTTTTTTTCCATCTGCAATATTTATCTTAGCAAAGTATCATTAATGTTGTCAGGTAAAGTTGTCTAAATATTATTGTCCAGTTGAATGTAGAAATATTTCTATAGCCTTCATCAATCAGTCATAAATGATATTAAATTTATGGGGAGAAAGACAAATCTATCACTTTTAGCCCAACAGCACCCTCTGGTGAAGAGATTATAAAAGTGCATTACAGAATATTAAATCAACTTCAGTGTGTGCGTGTGTGTGTGTGTGTGTGTGTGTGTGTGTGTGTGTGTGTGTGTGTGTGTGTGTGTGTGTGTGTGTGTGTGTGTGTGTGTGTGTGTGTGTGTGTGTGTGTGTGATTCCAGGAGACTGTAGGTGTCCAGACCCATGGCTGGGCTGCATCATGGAGGACACAAGGTTTACATTTAAATTTACATTTAACAATGTTACCTGAAAATATTATAACCTAAACATAGTTCAGACATTTTTATTAGCTTTAACTTCATTATAATTTAAAGGTGTGTTTATCATTTTCATTCATGTTTTCTTTCGTTAGTTACCACCTACCCAGAAAGTTCTCCCGCTGCAGTGTGGATGAGTACCTGCGATTCCTCCAGCAGGGAGGAGGCAGCTGCCTTTTCAACAAGCCCAGCGAGGTGAGACGTGATCATGCATCATCAGCATGGCTCCGGCATGGAGGTGATAGCCACGATTCAAATAAATAAGTCAAGTCAAGTCAACTTTATTTGTCAAATATGCAATACATGCTCGACATACAGCATAGATGAAATTTCTGTCCTCTCAGACTGATGCAGCTAAGTAATAAATAAAGAAAACTACAATAACTAAACTAAATACAAAATTACAATTAACAATATAAACACTTCAACAAACACTGAGGTATATGACACTGTTAAGGTGGAGTAGTGCAGAAAAGTGCAAATGAGCAGGGATAAAGTGAAGTGTGCAATGTGCAGTTCCTGAGATCGGTGTGTTCATGGGCAGAGTCAGTGGGCCAGAGTCAGTGGTGGGAGCCAGAGGTGGGGAGTGGGGGCAGAGCAGGGAGAGAGTTGGCTATTCTGACTGCCTGGTGGGAAAAAACTCTTTGAGCCTGCTGGTTTTGGCCCAGAGACTCTGCAGTCTCCTCTCCGATGTCAGCAGGCTGAAGAGACTGTGAGATGGATGGGTGGGGTCACCTGCAGAACTGGTGGCTTTGCGGGTGAAGTGGGTGTTGTAGATGTCCAGAAGGGAGGGAAGAGAGACCCCAATGATCTTCTTAGCTGCTCTCACACTGCGCTGCAGAGTCTTGTGGCAGGAAATGGTGCAGGCACCGTGCAACACGGTGATGCAGCTGGTCGGGATCCTCTCAAATAACTTTTTTTTTTTTTTTTTAGCTTCACACATTGAATTAGATTTAAATGTATGTGAACCAATATTGCTGGCATATTGTGTTATTCTCTGTCTGCCTTTGTTGATTTTTGTAGTTATTAGACCCACCAGAATGTGGCAACGGGTTATTGGAGCTGGGAGAAGAATGTGACTGTGGGCTGATAACAGTGAGTTATGGCTGAGTGACCCTTTCCAGTTGTATATTTTATGGTTAGCCTGAAGGGCCCATTTAATGCGGATGTGACAGTTATTGCCCAAGAAATATTTGAAAAATCTACTTAAAACATAAAAATGGTATTTTAGTTCCTACAACATTTGCTGATGAAGAAATATTTTAGTTGATGCTTTTTCATCCTCATTGTGACACGGATGGGATGCTGGAGTCACATAAATGAGATGTATTGTCTTTACAGTGACAAAAATCTTTAAATAGAGAATTTGGCTGTTCTTTATGCTGGATGAATGCCATTTCACTTTCAATGCTAGGAATGTGCTCGCAGCGGAGCCAACTGCTGTAAGAAGTGTACCCTCACCCATAATGCCATGTGCAGCAACGGGCTGTGCTGCAGGGACTGCAAGGTGGGCTGTTTTGCTGATTATGCAGCATTTTAGGACATGACTTGTCCGTGATTGATTGGGTTTATTGTTTGACATCGTCTTTGCCTTCCGACAGTATGAGCTGCGAGGTGTGACGTGCCGTGAAGCTGCGAATGAATGCGACATTCCAGAGACCTGCATGGGAGACTCCAGTCAGGTGAAAAAGCCCTAAATGCAGTGGGATATTTGTTTTGAAAAAATAAATAAAGTAAATTCTCTCTTTCAGTGTCCTCATAATGTCCACAAACTGGACGGCTACATGTGCGATGCTGGACAGGTGAAATCCTTTTTGAGATGGTTTTATATGTACCTGTTTCTTTCTCTCTTCCACTTTTCCTCATCACTTTGGTGTTCTTTCTCAGGGTCGGTGTTTTGATGGCCGCTGTAAGACCAGAGATGGACAGTGCATGGCTCTGTGGGGTTACAGTACGTTTGGGTTGACGTCAGACTTCAATATTCAGAAATATTTTATGCTGGAAAACAGGTTCAAGGCTGGGTTTTTTTCCCAGGCTCTGCTGACAGATTCTGTTACGAAAAGCTGAATTCTGAAGGCACGGAGAAGGGGAACTGTGGTCCTGACCCCAACGGTCAGGGATGGGTTCAGTGCACCAAGCAGTGAGTGAAATGCCTCGGCCTCGGACGCCAAAAATTCCCACCTTCCTTACAACCTCTCTCGTCTCTGACAGAGACGTTCTGTGTGGATTGCTCCTGTGCACCAATCTGACAGCCAAGCCGAGCTTTGGTGAGCTGCAGGGGAAGCTCACCAGTCTGACCATCCAGCATCAGAACAGATACATGGACTGCAGGTGAGCCCGATGCTGAGGAGAGCAAAATCCAAAGAAATGGTGCGTTTCCAGCAAAAACTACTGGAAAACAGCACCGATTAGTACAGCAAGGCTATAGAAGCAAAGGTGCATTCAAATTACTTGCCTGACATGAGCTCCTGCAGAGTTTTTGTAGGTTTTGATTCTTTGGTTCTAGGACACGAGCACTAAAACACTTCGAAATGATCCAAATTTTGAAGAACATTTTAGATACAAACTACTGATCCAGATGTAGCGGAAACCTCTGACGAGTAAAAGACTCCTCCAGATGTTGGCGACGCTCTGAGAAATACAATACTGATCCAGATGTTGTGGGCCTGCGGAGGCGGAATAACATAACTCTGCTTTCGTGTGACCCACAGAGGCGGCCATGCAGTGCTGGATGACGGCCTGGATCTGGGTTACGTGGAGGACGGGACTCCATGTGGGCCAAACATGATGTGTTTGGACCGTCGCTGCATTCCCGTCACCACCTTCAACCTCAGTACCTGCCCGGGCTCCTCGTACTCGCGCATCTGCTCCCACCACGGGGCGAGTTTATCGCTGTCATCTGCATCAAGGTTCATGGTTGCGCCACACTAATAACATCACCAACTGTGCGTTCCTCACCCAACAGACTTGCAGTAATGAAAGGAAGTGCATCTGCGATCCGGATTACACCGGAAAAGACTGCAGTGTGTTTGACCCAATCCCCATCCCGACTCCGTCAGAGGGTCCTGAAAAATACCGAGGTAAACACACACACACACACACACAGAGCCAATTAGAGCAGTTCTGCTGGTTATACGGCTGTGGCAGAAGAACTGTAAACCAAAACAGTCAAAACAAACACACAAGTCAAGCCAGAATATGGGAATAAAATCAAGGCGTTTGTCCAAAATAAAACTGGATAAGGCAGCTAATTGTTTGGAGATTTGGAGGTGGGGAAAAGAGAAGTGAATGTTTGAGGAAGCAAGAAGATGAATAGGAAGGAGAGAAAAAAGTGAAATAAAAGGGATGATAGAAACTAAAACTGTTGGGAGGGAGGGAAGATGAAAGCAGAAAAGATGGAAGGATGTGTATGTGAAGAAAAGGGGAAATACATCCATAAAAGGCAAAAAGAAATGGCGAAATAAAGAGTCTAAGGAACAAACTGAGGTTGGTGAAATGCAGCGAGGAAGAAGAGATAAAAAAGCGATCAATGTTTGGACAGACAGAATGATTAAAAAGGGACAGAGAAAGGGGAACAGCAGTAGAGAGGAAAGGAGGAAAGGAAATGTAAAAAGCAAAAGGGAATAAAAGTATTTTAATTTTAATCCCACAGGTCCCAGCGGCACCAATATTATAATAGGTTCGGTTGCTGGTGCAATTCTGCTGGCAGCCATAGTCCTGGGGGGAACTGGCTGGGGATTTAAGTAAGAGCTCTGGCATGTCTCCGTCTGTGTGTGCCTGCTGCGTTCCTCTGACACACATGCGTGCAGCCCGCTGCTCCCTCTGCTTGCTCTTTGATCCATACTTGCACCCAGAGATGGTGGCGCGACCCAGCGCTGAGTCTGGCTCCCCTCGCATCCGTTATGGCGGAAATCAGGACGCGCGTCTCTCAGTGCTTGGCTCCTTGTAGCTCAGTTTGGTCGCATTCAATCTGCCCCAGAACACTTTGCATGTTTTCCTGTCTCTGCTGTGCCTCTTGCTGTGGTGACAGTTGGGCAGTCTTCCTCATCTTCTCACCTCACTCCTTGTCTGTGTTTTCTTTTTCCTGCCCACCTGCATCGCTGTGGAACCAGAAACATCCGAAGAGGAAGGTACGACCCCGCCTATCAGTCCTGACACCAGGATAATAACTTGACGTTACTGTTTATTATGATTGGATGATGTCATCCCTTTTATAAGATTCCTTTGTTTTCCACACACCTCTTCCTATGCCCCCATTTTGTTTTGTTTTTTTTAAACTTGCAATCCTACTGCTTTATTTTGGCTGCATTTTCTATAACATTAGAGCAGTCTCTTCTATGTGTCGATGGTAATTTCATAAGTTTCAATAAAAGGGGTGTTTTGTTCATTTTTTTCTCCTTTTTTGTCTTTATTTACATTACATCTGCAACAAATAATTCAATGCTCAATCAGGTTATTGCAACAAGAAATTCGAAAGTTTGCATGCTTAATATGTCTGTACTGTGTTCTGAACACTTTGGTTTGCTTCTTAAATCAGAAGTAATGCATTGAGGAAATTCATTACATCCCATCTGCTTGCAACAGATACTTTAACATCTGCTGTATGTCTTGCCCCATCTCTTCTTCCACGTCATTTCTCTTCCTCAGATCTTCGGGGGTTTGAATGGTATCTCCCTGCTGTCCTTCTGCTGCATCCTGTCAGCTCTGAAGAGAGACTAAACAATGATGTCTTCCACTTCTCCGCCCTCGACTCGCTTTCTTTTTCCTTCTCTGACTTCTTCTAAACCTGGAAATTTGAATGAGGTCTTTCTGTTGAAAGCTCTCATTCCCACCCGTACCGAGGCACCTTGAAATGCCCATTATTACATTTTGCTACGACAGTGTTATTTTTTAGTGCTTTTATTTTTTACAGCTGCCATACTGACTGTTATTAGGCTGTTATTAGGCTTCAGGTGATTCCACTGAAGCCTTCAGCTGTTGAGAAGCTTCTGTTAAACGGATTTAACCCCCCTCCTTTAGGTCACGTGACTGTAACCCCAGAGAAATAATGTAATTTTATCTAGATGAAGGCTGATATTCGTATTTGTGCTGCCTTTTGTTAGCCGACACTACTGTAAATCAGTACTCCTACATAAAGCGTATTGATAGCGTATATAAATGTTGCACCTGCAGGGAAGTTGCTGTTGAAACGGGTGCTGATGCTGTAGCTGTGCATCAATGATGCCTCACTGCCTTTTGGGACCGAAGCACAAAACTGCTTATTTTAGGAGTAAGAGAGCGTTTCAGGGATGCGTGAGCGCCTCCTCGTGGCACACCTGCGAACTGTCCACACTGGATTTTGGGTTCAGATTTTAATCTTCAATTAAACGGTTTAATGTAAACCGACAGCACATGTATTTAATATCATTAGGCTTCCCTTGAAAGAGGTTTAGTAAATTATAATATTATGTAATCTATGTATGGCTTTATTTCATTTAACAGATCCATGTAATGAGGCCTGTATTATGTGTGCTTGAAAAACAAACATCTGCATCCATTTATGAGATAGTCCTAGATAACAACAGAGGTTACGATATATGAACTCTGTTTAAAATAATGATAATATAATAAAGTGCTCAGCAATAGCAGTGAAGTCAAATGCAATGAGTAAAGTTTCACTGCCAGTGAACCTACAGTAACATTTAACATTATTAACAATTTACAAAAAGGCTAGATCACATTCCATAATAACTGATTTTGCTCCTTTTAAACCTTAAACACTGGATGAATTTTGGGGAGCAGATACTCTACACAGAGGTCACAGGTCAGAGCCTGTGTACTGATAGGGTTGGTGATCAGTCGGTTAAAGGATTTGGAATGCTGATCTCACATCATCCAACTTGAGATAAACATCATTGTGTATCAGTGTAAATATTTTTGTTGTCGATATTCTTGTCACCGTCGAACTTCTACAATAAAACCTGCACTGAACTGGTCTTTGTTGTTTTATTTGAAGACTTCAAAGGCACAAGTCATACAGCGCTACACAATCTGTAGGAGAGAACAAAAGTGTTATTCTGTCCCGTCTGCTTATATGCTAGCAACAGAGATGTGAAAAGGAGCGGTCAGAGAATGTCATGGAAAAAGAAAACTGCAGTTGTCTTATCAGAGGGTGTAGCTGCTAACACAGCACATTAAATGTGAACAAGTCCCTCCGTGCAGAAGAGAAGCAAAGTTTCTTAACAAAAATAGGCTCTCACGGCTAGCAGTCACGTCGTAAACATGTGAACAGTAATGTTCCACCTTTTGATCACTTTTGATCAAATTGATCAACAGTGATTACAGTAGGTGGCTCTAGGTGACTATAGAGCAAGTTTCATGTTGAGAAAAGCTTTGTGGAGGAGGTGATCTTCTTTCCGTGGGCAATGACGTACAAGGGCCCCTCTTTTGAGATTAATGAGGGATGATACATCTGCACTAAGGACATGTTCCCAGGAGGGACAACGTTTGCTTTTGAGTGATGGATCTTTGTAGGTTAATGATGCCTTTTGGAGACAATTTCTTCCCTTGTGCTCAGATGATGTGACCCAGGAAAATGACTTGTTGCTGGTACTGGTTTTGACAGCCTGCCATGGTGTCCCTCTGCCGCAAGGTGGTGCAAAAGAGCAAGAGTGGCTGCTTCACATTGTTCCCGGGAGGGGGCAGCAATGAGCAGGACATCAACATATTGAGACAAGGAGACCAGAAGAGGCAAGACTGTTAACGCAGCTGCATTGTAAATGGTGGGCGACTCACAGTAGCCTGGTCACAGACTGAATGTCTAAGGTTTCCCACTGAATTCAAAAGCAAATTAGAACTGACCGTCCGAGTGAGCTGGAATGCTAAAAAAAAATGCGATGGCCAGGTCTACAACTGGCTGCCAGGGGGAATCTGAGAGAGAATCTTGTAAGGGTTGGGTCGAGATCAGCTCTTGGCATGACCGCAGCATTTACAGCACTCAGGTCTTCCCCATGTGCCACTCCTTGGGGGCCCGTTTTTCACAGATCTTTTGGTGTAATGCGTACAGGCTGGGCTGACTTAACCAAACCCACGTCGTACTTGCCCTCAGCCCTCCAGGAAGAGGGCACCTGTTGTCTAGCAGAAGGAAGAGTGTCTCTAGTGAGTGAAACAGCAGTAATGCCTGATGTGTCTGGGTTGTCCTGAAGAACATATACAGAGTGTGACACAGTCTTTTTTTGTGTCTTCTGGTGGAAGGACAGAGAAAGACTGTTGGATCAGCGGTTTTCTGCCAATCCATCAAACGAGTGCATTGTAATGTGAATCATGTGAAGTCTCCCCATTTATTAGCGGTGTGTTTGGACAGTGAGACAGGTGGTTATCTGTGTGTCTGTTACTCTGAACAGCTGTTGTTGGTGCAGTGTGAGAGACAGCAAAGCACTGCGTGAGGAATCCCAAAAGAGTGTGCATGCTTGTAATTCTAATTCTAAATTTGAGGGGAAAAACAACTGCAACTGCAACTTATGCTATCTCACACATTAGCAGTGCAATGAAGGTTTGTTGGCTGCGTGAAAATAGCTTCTGATGAATCAAAATATTTTGACAAGGTGACCACATTTTCATGAGGCTTAATTTGGAACCGCCACTGAGAGATAAATAAATCATTGTTCTGGGAATTATAGAAGTAGGTGGATGTTTCAGATGTTGAGACCTTTAGACCCTCAGGGGTCGATTCTAAACATACCCTAAGTGTTATCATCAGACCACGACCCAGCAGACTGATTGGGACATACAGATCCCTCAACACTTTCAGGCCACTTTCAGTTATGGACGATGATGGCTATTCAGGTTGATTATCCAAAGGTGGAGGAGGCAATGACCACGCTGATGGGTTGTTAAATGATCCCGCTGTGACCTCTGGGTGTTGATAAGGGGCCGGTAGGGGAGGCTGGTGTGGTGGAGGAGGAGCGGGCCTGGGCCAGGTGCTGAGGAGAGGCCCCTTACGTCCTCTCATACAGAGAAGTGGGTTGTGATTTTAATGAGACTTTAGTAGTTTCTGGCGTTAAAGCCGTTTCATCTATCAGCTTACTCCTTCGTCTTTCACAGTCAACTTCCCGTATTTCTAAACATTTCTTATTCCTCTCGAGGTGATTTAAATCTCTCATTTTCCCAACAATTGTTTTTCTTTCTCAGTCATTCGCTTCCTTAACAGATCTAACTGATTTTTACTCATTGAGCCTCCCAAGTGTTCAGACCAGTCTGCTGAACGGGCTACGGACTCAGGTCCGAATTTGCCCGTCATGTATTTAACCAGAGGACCTTCATGAGGAGCAACCTCCTCTGTTCCTTTCCCATCTCCAGGACTCCCTTTGGAACGGATGTGCCCTTTAATTTTCCTTCATTTTCGGTGCAAAAATAATTGACATTCAGAACAATTTTCAGAATTCAATCTGGTTAAATGGAGAACGTCTCATCCGCTCGACGTCACTTTGTTATTGAATCGCGTGAAGTCGATCGGTCAAGCCCTCGGTCGTCGGTCCCCTCGTCTCAGGTGGTTTTACTGAGGTAGTGGAGGATCATTGATCCTGGTGGCCCAGCCACTGGCCATCCAGAGGTCCACCGACGGAGCTTCAGCCATCCCACTTTTGACACCAATTTGTTATAGTTCCTTATTTTATTATAAACAAATGCAGGACATATCAAAGAAAGACATTACATATTTGACTTTTTTGTGTATGTGTGGTTTAAAAGTTTTACTCCATCAAGGAGAAAATGTAGGCTGCTGGTTTCCCCCTGAAACACAACAGAAGAGAAGATAGAAAACAAATGCAACCAAACTAATAGGTTGTTTCATCCGCCATTCGACTCTCCGGTGTCTCCTTTTCCTTTCGGCTGACTCCAGTCGGCGTAGATGGCCTCCTCATAGTCCCCCAAACCCTCGAACTCAACATCGGGAGACACTGAAGCAAAGCGCGCAGCTTCCTCAGCTCCGAGAAAATCCTTTTTTTTTGGGGAAAAAAAAGAAGAAAGGTTTTCTTCAATTACATAAAATAAATACTTGCTAGAATGGTTCATTATCTGTTAATCTCACCTCATTGTCCAGAGCCAGGTATTTCTCTGCAACGGCCAGCATGCGTTTTTGTGTGACAGTCTGGGTATACAGTTTCACAGCTTCCTGTTTAAACGTACCGAAAGACATCAGAACAGATTCAAACTATATAAATGTCAAAAGGATTATTGACGGGAGCCTGCTCGTTGCAACCTATGTGTCTGGGTGTACTCTAACATTTTTGTTGTTTACATAAATCCATCTATCTTCTCCCAAGATAGATGGATTTTTGACCTCTCCTCAAGAGGTCACAGTAGGGGGCTGGGGGAAACTAGGTACACCCTGGCTCACCTATCACAGGGCTAGTGTATAGAACAAACAACCATTCCCACTCACACTCACACCTAAGGTCAGTTTGGAGTAGCTACATCACCCGCTGTTACACTTCTACAATAAAACCTGCACAGAATTGGTCTTTTTTTTTTTGTTTGAAGACTTCATAAATCCTATAGAGAGCTGCACAGTCTGCAGGAGAGTACCAAATGTTTTTTTTTTTTGGTTTTTTTCACTCTGGCCCACCTTTAGGAGCAGAGATAGGGAGGGGAGGAAAGACAAGCAGATCACTTCCAGTTGTATCAGAGAGAATACCAGCATAATACATGACCTTCAGAAGCAGCAGAAATGAAACACAGTGTCTCGTCACAATTAAGCTGTCGCGGCTAGCAGTCACGTAGCACACGTGAACAGTAATTTTCTATCAAACTACACTTCAAATATACAGTATGTCCTTGGACTGTGGGAGGAAGCCTGGGAGAAGCCACACAGAAACGGGGAGAACATGGAAACTCTTCTTTCCCTCACCATCCGGGCTGCGAAGTGGTCAGCCTGAAGACCCCACTGTTGGCTGTAGGCTTTATAATACATCAGGTTCTGCTCCATTACCTGATCTTCAGGCTCGAACAGGGAGTAACTGTAAGCACACTGTACCGCACTTCTGCCATCGTTCACTAGAACACACAGTTAATGAAATTACAGACGGATCGATCTCTGTTCAAGATTATTACAGCTAAAAATCTTACTAAAAACTTACGTTTATAGTAGGCGTACTGGAGGTAGTGATAAATGTTGGCCACAAAGTTCTGCACAAAATAACCTCCGACATTTGGCATCAAGCAGTCGTCACACTTCAGCTTACATTTTAATATGTTGATGTAGGCATCTGTGGAAAAGTTGAAAATACCCTGACGGAATATTTTATCTTTCATTATTTTATGTTTCAGGCAATAAATGTCGCACTCGAGTGATAACCTTTCTGCTAGGGGTCATACTCGCCACACAAACCTGACAGGGCTGTGTAGAGGTCGACATCTGGTAAAAGCTGAATGACTCCCTCGCAATCGCTCTGACAGAGGTCGTGCTCGTGGAGGTAGAGCTTCAGAGTTTCCTCCAGGAGCCCGACACTACCGCTGTAATTGCCTGAGTTGAGGAGTTTCACCCCACTCAGAAAGCAGGCCTGGAAATGGCGACTTTGTAAGTCAAGTGGCAGAGACTCCATAAAGGAAGGAAGGAAGGAAGGAAGGAAGGAAGGAAGGAAGGAAGGAAGGAAGGAAGGAAGGAAGGAAGGAAGGAAGGAAGGAAGGAAGGAAGGAAGCTGTATGTTGCGTCTGATGAACGACTGATGATTGACGCTCCTGACCTCACCTCGTATGGTTGTTCTTCATGGTCAATGAGGTAACCGCTCAGGTCGTACTGGTCCTCGTACTCCTTCATCACTCGTAGCATCTCTGGGTCATCAGGGTTCTTCTGGAGGTAGGTATGGGCACATGGGATGGCCTTCTGCAGGTCACCCAGCTGGGACACAGAACACCACCTTCAGATGTCAAAGAGCAGTATTTCTGAAACATGCAGAGAAGAGCTCTAAGTTTTACTTTTGGCTTCCTCCCACAGTTCTTTAAATGCATCATAAAGGATTTAGGCTGAATTGTAAAACTAATGTGTCATTTTTTATTTTTATTTTTTGCTGATTACTTGGATCATGTTTAAGGTGGTGGTGGCTGGTGAAAAATATTGTAGGTGGTGGATAAACTTAATTTTAATAACTATACCAACACATTTGAATATAGACGAAAAAATAACTTATCAGGGTTTACGCCTTTCGTTTGACTGTTGCATCAGCGCCCTCTTGTGGCAATATCACCACATATCTCACTCTGTGGTTCCACTATCAGCAATTGGTTCAAGGACATTTTTAGATTTATTAACCCAGAGGACACGCAGCAGTATAGAGATGCTGTGATCTAATATGACCTAAACCATATGTAAGGTGGTACATAAACTCTAAAAAGTAATGAATAGAACCTAGTGAGAAAGAAATATAAAATTTGTTCATTTGCTTCATTAAGTTGAGAACTGGTGTCCGGATGCTGAATTAGGGCGCATAAAATAACGTATCTTTTAACACACGAGATATTTCTCACCTTTGAATGCGCATGGTGCAGATATCTGTAAGGAGATCTTATGCTGAAGTCCAGCAGGATCTCTCTGCGGGGAGGAGGAAGCTGCAGCGCAGGGAAAAGTTGCCTGCACCTCTTCTGACAGGACGCTGTCGTCACAACGTGCCAGTACACGCGCAATTCCTGGTTTTCTGCGTTATTTCCTGTGTGCTTGCTGCTGTCACAGCGCAGGGCGCAGTATCTGGCGCTGTCTTTAAGGAGCCGGCGCAAACGTAAACTCAACTCCAGGTATTTTATTGACTCTGTCCACTTCTCTGCTGCGTAATGATCCAGCGCCAGTCCGTACGCAGTGGTGAGAGGAATGAGATCCTCTGCAGGGAAACTTCTGAAACTGTAGTTTTCATATTGTGCGTCGGTCTGGATAGCAAAAGTCCAACAAAGCAGAGACAAAGCTGCGCCAAAAGCCACCATGATGGGATGAAATCCAACATATCCTGTTGCTCCTCCTGTAACTCCCACGGAGTGGTGGTCTGCGCTCTGGTGAAGTAATCAGGGGGACTTCCTGGATTGGGCCTTGCAGAGGGTGATGTCTCGGGTTTCTGAGTTTGGGTCAACAGCTGTCTCACGAGTCTTGTTCTTAATTTGGCACACAAGTACGCGTATCAGTGCGCACGTCTGTGCAATGCACCCTATTGTTGACTTAGTTTAGTATNNNNGGGGGGGGGGGGGGGGACTGCTGATCGTGGGGCAGTCAAAGTTGCTGAAACTGGTTTTAGTGAGAGAAAGATTAAATTGACTGGTTATAGTGGGTCAGTCATTGTTTTATGGAGAGTGGATAAATGACATTATAATTAGTGTTGAAATCCCCAGTTACAGATGTGCCCTGCCCTCTCTGGACCCGCTCAGAGAGCCAATATAACCAACCTGTGGCCTGGAAACCCTTTTCTGCCCTCACCTACAGGGAACAAAGGAGCAAACCAGACCTGAAAACCTTGGAAAAGAAACAGATGAATACATGCCTGCTGTAAGTTTTTCAGCTGTGAATGTAAATTTATGACATTTATTTGTGTTTATGTAATTTACTATCTTTTTTGTGCTTAGAAAACATCATCCGTGTTGTTGAGGTCACCCATCTATTATCACGCTGCTACAATAAATCTTTGGAAGGCTCTCATGGATCCACTCTGTGTTGAAATGTTCACACTACCTAGCTGTTCAATAAGTCAGCACCACTAAGTAGTTTTTATAAATTAGTGCATCCATCAGCATGGTTTCCA